>CP139504.1:85848324-86045824 GCA_021014915.2 Artemisia tridentata subsp. tridentata
CCTGGACGTGTTTTCCTGGTGCCCAGCAGACATGACAGGCGTGCCGCGACACATAGCGGAACATCATCTAAATGTGCGTGAAGGGTGCCCTCCTGTTAGGCAAAAGAAACGAGGCCAGGCACCAGAAAGAAGTAAGGCAATACGAGAAGAAGTTGAGAAACTTGTTGAGGCCGGCATTATGAAGGAGGTACACTATCACAGATAGCTAGCCAATCCAGTAATGGTAAAAAAGCATGACAACAACTGGAGAATGTGCGTAGACTCCAAGGATCTAAACAAGGCATGTCCACAAGACTGTTATCCGCTACCAGAAATAGACTGGAAGGTGGAATCCCTTTGCGGGTACCCCTTCAAATGCTTTCTGGATGCATATAAAGGGTATCATCAGATCCAAATGGCAAAAGATGATGAAGAGAAGACAGTATTCATCACAAGCCAAGGGATATTTTGCTACACAAAAATGCCGTTCGGACTCAAAAACCCAGGAGCAACCTATCAACGGCTAGTAGAAAAAGCTTTCTATAAACAAATCGGCAGAAATTTGGAGGTGTATGTGGATGATTTGGTAATAAAAATCCGTACGGAAGACGAGATAATAAGAGACGTTGAGGAGACGTTCTGAACCTTGAGAAAGATAAATATGAAACTAAACCCTAAGAAATGTACTTTTGGCATGGAGGAAGGAACATTCTTGGGTTACACTGTCAACATTAAAGGAATTAAAGCATGTCCGGATAAAGCAGAAGCCGTCCTAAACCTCCCGTCTCACAAATGTATAAAAGATGTACAAAAGCTAAACGGAAAGTTAGCAAGCCTAAATAGGTTCCTCGCTAAATCAGCGGAGAAGTCGCTACCCTTCTTCAAAACACTTAAAAAATGCACAAAAAAGAGCGACTTCCAGTGGACCGCGGAAGCGGAAGAAGCGTTTAAGAAAATGAAGAAGATAATAGCAAACCTTCCAACATTAACAGCACCAATGGAAGGAGAATAACTCATTATCTACCTTGCGGCAGCAAAGGAAGCAGTGAGTGCAGTGCTAATGACGGAAAGGGAAGCTAAGCAAATACCAATTTACTTTGTAAGTCGCGCCTTGAGAGGATCGGAAATCAACTACACTCCCATGGAAAAACTAGTATTGGCTCTGGTGCAAGCCAGCAAACGTTTAAAGAGATATTTTCAAGCACATACTATAATAGTGATCACTGACCAACCCATTAAGCAGATAATGTCAAAACCTGAGGTAGCAGGAGGATTACAAAAATAGAGTATAGAGCTAGGAGGATATGATATACAATACAGACCCAGGATGTCAGTAAAAGGACAGATCCTGACAGACTTCATAGTAGATCATCTGGAGGACGAATCCACAAATGAGATAATGGAAGAAGAAGAGAAACTCCCAGAACCATGGACCTTGTTCATAGACGGGTCATCTTGCGTAGATGGTTCCGGAGCTGGATTGGTACTTACCAATCCAGAAGGAACGGAATTCACCTATGCTTTAAGGTTCAGCTTTGAAGCAACCAACAACGAAGCAGAATACGAAGCTCTAATAGCAGGGCTGAGAATAGCATAACAAATGGGCATAAAGAACCTTCAAGCAAACATGGATTCGCGACTTGTGGCAAATCAATTCAATGGATCATACGTAGCAAAGGAGACGGAAATGATCCAATACTTAGAAAAGGTAAAAGCACTTCTCAGCGGCTTTAGAATGTTTTCAATCAAACAAATTCCCCGGAGCGAAAATAAAAAAAGCCGACTCCCTAAGCAAAATGGCGTCCACCACCTTTGCGCACTTAAGCAAACAGGTGCTGGTGGAAGAATTAAAGCAAAAGTCAATAGAAGAAACACAAGTATTGGCAGTTGTGGAAGAAGAAGGAGATACATGGATGACCCCAATCTATGAGTACTTAACAAAAGAAGCGCTGCCTACGAAACCAAAGAAAGCACGAGCGGTTAAACGAAAGTCGCAGCGGTTTGCAGTTATAAATGGAGTTCTCTGAAAGAAATCCTTCCTCGGACCATGGTTGCGATGTATCGGACCACTTCAAGCAAACTACGTGCTAAGGGAAATTCATGAGGGGTCCTGTAGCATGCACGCAGGTACAAGATCTGTAGTAGCTAAAGCCTGGAGGACAGGGTACTACTGGCCGACTATGCACCAGTACGCAAGAAAATTGATAATGGCGTGCCAAGACTGTCAAGTGCACAAACCTGTCCCAAGAAACCCACAGGAAAAACTAACCCCAATTACTTCTCCATGGCCATTTTACAAGTGAGGCATTGACATAGTCGGACCCTTCCCGGAAGGTCCAGGCAAGGTCAAATTCTTAATAGTAGCCATAGACTACTTCACAAAGTGGATAGAAGCCAAGCCGGTTGCAACTATCACGGGTAACCAGATAAAGAAATTTGTATGGGATAACATAGTATGCAGGTTTGGACTCCCAGGAGAAATCATATTTGATAACGGAAAACAATTCCGAGATAACCCATTCAAAGACTGGTGTGAAAAGCAATGTATCAAGCAACACTTTGCTTCCGTTAAGCATCCACAAGCTAATGGACAAGCAGAAAGAGCAAATTGAAGCCTTGGAGAAGGGATCAAAGCTCGATTAGAAGAAAGAAGTAACAATTGGATGGAAAGAATTGTCACACGTTCTATGGGCACATCGCACAATGATTAAGTCTAGCAACGGAGACACTCCGTTCGCGTTAACATATGGAATGGAGGATGTTATACCAGCTGAGATAGGAATGCCCACGTAGAGGACAGCGAAAGTAGATACAGTACAAAACGATGAAGCTTTGGAAATTAACTTAGACATCTTGGAAGAAAGAAGAGAGCAGGCAGCAATTCGCGAAGCAAAGAGCAAAGCAAAAATGGAAAAACACTACAACTCCAAGGTACGTTACACAAGCTTCAAACCTGGAGACCTGGTATACCGCAACAATGATGCAAGCCATGCTAAAGAAGGAGGAAAGCTAGGACCGAAGTGGGAAGGACCATATGAAGTCACAGAAGCACTAGGTAAAGGGGCATACAAGCTAAAAGATCGAGAATGGAATCACCTACCTCGGACATGGAATGTTTGTAACCTCAAGAGGTGCTATATAAATCAACTGTATGCAAACCACTTACGCGGACCCCGCAATGGAAATTTGCACTTAAAATTATAACTATCTTACCTATTGTACTTTTTCCTATTTAAAGTTTTAATGAAAAAAGTGGAGATTAGCTACCTCCACCAGTTTACCTTACTAACTTTTTAAATTCCACTTTGTAATATTATGCATATATATGTGAATAAGATGCGCACACAAAAAGGGCAAGACCCAAGAATGTTATTCCGGGTAACAAAATAATGAACAACCCCAAAAATTCATTCTAAGTACGTAAGAGGTATTGCAAGCCTGGTACCGGGAGAATAGCCCACAAATATTCAAACAAGACTATTAGACAAGCGTACCAATACGACCTTAGAATAATAGCAAAACAAAAGTCATGACAAACAAAAGGCCATAACAAAGATCGTAGATAATCACGGCAAACAAACAAAAGACGTACTTAGAAACCATAAATATTGTCTGACAAGTGCGCAAACAAACAACTACCGCACGTGGTTACAGCATAAACAAATATAACTAGCAAGCTCCTGCATCGGAGTAGCCTCAATCTATTTTTCAGAAAGGAAGGCAGAAGCATCATCCATGGTTGTAGTTGGGTTGTCCCCATGAGTAGCTTGGACATCC
Organism: Artemisia tridentata subsp. tridentata; assembly: GCA_021014915.2. Taxonomy (NCBI): domain Eukaryota; kingdom Viridiplantae; phylum Streptophyta; class Magnoliopsida; order Asterales; family Asteraceae; genus Artemisia; species Artemisia tridentata. Next base: position 85,852,081 of record CP139504.1, read on the forward strand.
GTTTCCGCTACGTCACAATCTTCTGTCACGACAGGACCGGAGGATATAGTCAACAAAGCAGAAGTGGTTGCGACAGCAGCTGATTCACCATCCACGGAAGCTATTGTATCCATCAAAATACCAACAGAAAAGGGCTTAACTAAAGGAATATAAACATCAGCAAGCACAGACTGATGAGCAGCCATGTTGTCCCTAATCTTATTAACCCTTCGTTGAGCATTTTCCAAAGAAAAGGAAAGTGAGGTACCCCCAACAACCACATTATCTTCAGGATTATGCACTGGAACGAAAAGCTGTTCTGGGTCAGGTTGTAAGTCAGCCATGCCAGGAGCATCTGCGAGCGGACCCTCAAGACGAAGAAGATCCATAATATCCTCAATACTGGCATCCTTGTGAGTTGATAGCGTAGCTAATAAAGGGAACTCAAACTCACGAAGAGTTTGCTACGCAGACTCATAATCTGCTTGCACCGAAGGATGGTAAGCAGCCACACCCGAGAGGTCCGTACCTACTTTACTATGAGCAATTCCAGCTACCAACCCATCTTGCATCCCCTTGATAATAGCACAACTTACGACCCTCGCAAAGGCTGAAAGATATTCAGGAGAATTTAAACAATTGGTCATAACAAGCTTCATGCCGTGTGTCAACAACCACCGTCGGCCAGCTATAACAGTAAGCAGACGAGGATAGAACTCCTCATCAAGGTGCAAAGCCATCTCCGTAAGATCGGTATCCAGTTTAGCTACTTTGCGGACAACCTCATCCATTTGGGCATCCTGAATGTTTTCAAACTGCTCCTTCAAATTTTTGAAAGTCGACACTTCAGCGCAAAGATCAGAACATGTGGTCTCCAATTCACACACCTATGACCAAAAAGGGCAGGTAAAACAAAAAAGGGAAGAAGAAGAATGGATAAAAACACAGACTCAAAGTCACATACCCGATCCGCAAGGGTATCATTCTGAGACCTTAGTTCACGTTCCTTGGCCTCAACAGAAGACTGAGTTCCAATACCTTCGCATCAAGAGAGTCCCGCTCTCCATGAAGCACGGTATTCTGTTCCTTCAAAGAACTCTCTGAAGATTCCAGAGTGGAAACTCGAATGCGAAGACGAATTGCCTCCATGGCCTCGGCCTCGACTAAGGAAAGTTTAGCCTCCAGTTCTGCCACTTGAGCAGACGGCCTTCTCTTTTCCTTGATATTAAACTCAGCGCGCATCCGCACCTCAGCATTCAATACTATCTGACGAACTAAGCCGGTATTAAACTCGGAAAATAACTGATCATGCTCCATGCCACGAACGGAAGCAAATAAGCAAGGAGGAGCGAACTCGTCAATCATTTCATGGCACTCCGTAGGATCATTAAGAAGGGAACCATTGGTTACATTCCATTTTGGAACATAGACATTTCCCAACAGACTGGAATCAACATCGACCGCAGCACGGACATCACTAATAAGAATGTCATTACCGGAATGACCTGGAAAGCTACCGGCGTTTAGTTTAGGACTACTTCTAGACGGACTCGAATCAAAAAACAGAGAACCTTCAGTCGTCTCATCCTTTGGAGTCAAAGCAACAACAACAGAAACGGGAGCAATAGTAGTCACTGCCACCATTAGGGGACTGCACCTAGCAAAAGAGTCAACCTAGTGTCAGCAACGGAGGTACTACGTTGATAAGAAGAATCTGAAGAGATAACAAACCTTTTGACAGGATGGATCGTTCGGAGTATAAAACCATCAATGGAATCTTGCTCCGGAAGGGTGGATATAGTGGAAGTAACAAAAGGTTGGGTCGGCAAAATACCAGCTCTAACCTCGGCGCTACCAACACTATTAGCTAATAACCGCTTGATAACAGCTACAGATTGGCCACCAGTAGAAGGCCTGTCAGAAGTCCCATGATCCCTCTTTAATCTCTTAGCAAGAGGGGAAGACTCACCAGCAAGAACATCCTCTTCTTCAGCTTTCGGTTTAAAACTCATAACTAGACACCCCGGCTCGATATTTTCAGCTAACGTGACTACATGGGGCCCGGTACCATTGCCATCATCGATACTGGGGCCAACCGGCCCCATATCATCACCAACAGAAGTAGAATTTTGCCGACCGACATCAACAAACGGCCCGTCAACGCTAACATCCAATTTATTAAGAACATGAATAACAGGGGAAGGGGGAGCAGTCTGCCCAATAGTATTTTCCAACAGCCTCGATTCACCGTCTAATTTCCTCTTTCTAGCAGGCGTCACTTGTGTAAAATCTGGAACCTCAACAAATGCGGACACATCCATTGCTGCGTAACCCAAAGAACCAGTTAATAGAAAATAAGTCAACCCTGAAAAAACGGTTGTTCCAAATTTCGAGGTTATATGATCCTTGAGAAAAACGGGATGTAACGTCCGTAAGAATACCTATGACAAAAGATAATGGTAAAAAACGAGTCGAGTATTTATACCCATGGTATAATTAATTCAAGATAAGACAAGATGAGGACACGTGATAAAAAACGGTTCAATCAACGGTGGGGATCAAAAGTAAAAGACGAGGACAAGAGTAAGACAAAGGGTCCACTTGGTCAAATCAGTCAGAAGGCGAAAGGCCAAAAACGGTCCACGACCACATCTACTAGACGCAAGGAAGCGTCGTAGAAAGTAATCATTTATAGAAAGGAAACATAACGGAGCCTTAAGTCTAGTAACATCCACCACACGCTACCAACAAGAACGCGCGCAATGAATGCACTAGACTGGGGGGACTTGATGACGTATAATACAGATAGCAGGCTTATTGGGCCTGGACTGTATTATACACAATTGGGCCTCGGCCTAACATAACAGAATAGACAAACAAATACACTGGACGCCACCAAAGCCCAACCACGAGCGAGGTGCGGCCCAGATTCGCAAAAGACGCACGCAGATCATCCAAGCAATGCTTCCGTAATACGCTCACGGACCGGCCCATAGCCACGGAAGATGATCTGTGTCCGCAATCACGATTAAGTTACGGACCCTTGCCCGACAAGGGTCCCACTCTGGCCATTAAAATGCAAACTTTAAACACATTTACGAGGTATGACTTTCTCACACATCCCAACACACACATATTTTCTGACAAACATGATTACTTAATCTCACACTGGAGCTTAATCGTGGGGTCCGTCCCCACGGTAAGGCTAACGGTTTACTTTCATTCGTGCAGGGAATCATTCAATTACTTGAATTAGTGCAGGTCCCACTCACCGGCAGTCCGCAAAGGCAACCCAATACGCAAACTAAGCCCGATCCATACTCATCACACATTTTGCACTAACAACTATAAACCACCGTTCAATAAAAATTGAGCTGTATCGTTGACATGATTTGGGAACAAAGTAGATTCCAGCAATTTAGAATTGTACGTAACACATATCAACTTAATTGCCATGATAGCCTATGAGGCAAAAAATACCATTGGATGAACTAACAAAAGACATAAAAACCTCATATGCAGAGCAGCAATAGGTTCAAATGGTATTTTGAGATAAGCAACAGGGGTGCAAGTCAAGAAAAGTCTGATATCAGTCGAGCAAAAGAAAAGAGTAGAGGCAAAAAATTGGACAACAAGATATTGTAGAATTGGATTTTGTTTTCCGAGAATGATTGGAAATCAAGTATGAAACATTGTAAAAACGTGTTGGAGATCGATTTACGCAAAATAGAAAATCAAAAGAATGGGACATTTTCGTCCAAAGTTTTCAAAATTAAATATATGGTTTTGTTTGACTGGGAGGTATTTGTCAAAGGTTTGAAAGATTAAGATAGGGTTTGTTTGAGTGGTTCAATCATCTGGTCTCATGTTTCAAGAACTACAAGGGTCATTCTCTTTTAGCAGGGAATATGTTTGGATGTATTGTCATTCGGAATCAATAGTGTGCGCTGTTGTAAGTTGGTTTCCAATATCAAAGGTTTAGTAGGATAAGTTGCCTTTTGTGTAAGCAATTGTTGCATTGGTTTTTTTGTAGCAAGTGCATTTATCATGTTTGTTCATGTTTCTAGTATAGTTCTTCTATACTTTTCAATCAATATAATTTACTGTTTAAAATATATATATATATATACAGCTACCTACTGTTGACAATGAAACATATAATAAATTCATATTGTACCCCTGTTGCTTGACTAATATAATCATCGTGTAAAGTCAATTAATGATTTAAATGAATGAACCCATCACATTTATTTTAGTATATTCTACACGCCTAACAAGTTAATATTATACGCGTAATAATAACATAGGGAAATATTTGAAACTCGTCTCACTGGTTCATTGTCTTTGTTAATTTTGAAGTGACTGAACTAGTATATAAAGCCATCTTCATCACCTCCAAAACACACAATAACATCACAAACAATCTCCAACAAAAAAACCATAAGAATTTATCATGAGCTTCTTTACAACCCTTCTTTATCATCATCTACTCCTGTTCACCATCCTCCTCTTTCAAGCTCTAACGTGTCGTGCTGCGGGCGGATCATGGTCCGTCCTACTCCCAAGCATCGGCATTTCTGCCATGCACATGCAACTACTTCCTAATGACCGTGTTGTAATGTATGACCGTACCGACTTTGGCATCTCCAACATTTCTCTGCCAAATGGCAAATGCAGTCCAAACTCAACAGACTGTTCAGCTCATTCTGTTGAGTATGATGTTGGTTCAAACACAATACGTCCACTCATGGTACTGACTAATGTTTGGTGTTCCTCAGGAACATTGATGCCTGATGGAAGCTTAGTCCAGACGGGCGGTTGGGCTGATGGTTATCGTAGGGTTAGAACTTATAAATCGTGTGCCACGTGTGACTGGAAAGAAATCCCAAATGGGTTGAACCAACAAAGATGGTATGCCACCAATCACTTATTGCCAGACGGCCGACAAATTATCATTGGTGGTCGACAGGCATTTAACTATGAATTCTACCCGAAGATGTCAGCCACTGAGAACTCTCCAAGCTTTCCGTTTTTAGTTCAGACGAATGACCCCAATCTTGAGAATAATTTATACCCATTTGTGTTTCTCTATCCTGATGGAAATTTGTTCGTTTTTGCCAACAACCGTGCAATTTTATTCGACTACTCTAAGAACCAAGTTATTAAGACCTACCCAACAATGCCCGGTGGTCAACCAAGGAACTACCCAAGCACCGGCTCTGCAGTACTACTCCCTTTGCGAATAAATAAAGGGATAGTGTCTGAATTTGAAGTGTTGGTTTGTGGGGGTGCGCCAAAAGGAGCGTTCGTGAATGCAAATAGGGGAAGATTTGATGGAGCTCTTGATGATTGCGGGAGAATTAAAATATCTGACCCCAATCCCCAATGGGTCATGGAGACCATGCCAATGGCTCGAGTCATGGGTGACATGCTATTGCTTCCCAACGGTCATGTTTTGATTATCAATGGTGTGTCGGCTGGGGTTGCCGGGTGGGAACTTGGGAGGAATCCTGTTCTCAGCCCTGTAACATATAGACCCGATAACCAATTTGGGTCTCGCTTCGAGCTGCAGAATCCAAGCACAATACCAAGAGTTTACCATTCAGCAGTGGTTTTACTACGAGATGGTCGGGTTCTTGTTGGTGGAAGCAACCCTCATGACAAGTACATGTTCACAAATGTGCTTTATCCTACTGAATTAAGCTTAGAGGCTTTTTCACCATCTTATTTGGATTCAAGCTCATCCTCCCTGCGCCCAAGGATTATCTCACCCAAGACTAAAACTAAGATCCACTTTGGTAAAAGGGTGGCTATTACATTTACGGTAACTGGCCCTGTGGACCCTAATGCGGTTTCCGTGACAATGGTGTCACCTTCATTTAACACACACTCGTTTTCTATGAATCAAAGGTTGTTGGTGCTTGATAGTGGTAACTCTACCAGGGCTGTGGGAAAATCTACATACAAAATAGGTGTGACAGCACCTCCATCCGGTAACATTGCACCGGCAGGGAATTATCTACTATTTGTGGTTCATAAAGAAATTCCAAGTCCAGCTATTTGGGTCCGAATGCTGCGATAAAAATCTATACTATTGGTTTGGTTTCAAGCAGTCTGTTATATATGCTGGTTTCGTCGTTCTTTCATTTCCATCTATTCACTCGTTTATTTATTGTAGAGATAGATCATTTATTCTGTATATTCATGTGTATCCTCATAACTTGATTTGCGGAGATTGTTGGTGATGTCATTTTTAAATTTTAAATGATAAGGTTATTAATATAGCCAACAAGTGATTCTATATATAATTAGTTAATTTCATGCTGTTTCTTTGGTTTTCATCTATCCTTTTTATATTCTGCGGGTCGTATCATAGCGTTTGACTTAATTGTAAGTTCAATTCGTCTTATAACATCATCATTCCATTTGTTGTAGGCATTGCAACAACTAATAATTGTGATTTAAAAAAACAATATTAACTTTAATAGTTTTCATTGTATAATAAGTGCCATTTCAGTTACCTGCACGTATGTCAGGCATGATAACTCCATTGTTGTTAGAAATACGAGAATGAAAAGTGGATATAGTCATAGAATATCAAACACCACCGTAAGAGTCAATTATCCCTTTTTCTTAGGTCGCTGCATATCCAAGATTTTAAAACAAGTGTTAATTTTTCTGACTTATAGTGTACCGCTGAAAGTAGCAAAATTGATCTAAGATGGATTTGTGAAACGTGAGAAGATAATATGGGTACGTTTAGTTGGGGAAAAACACTCTTATTTTCTACAAAATGTTTTGTGAAAAACAAGAAAAACAGAGATTACATTCAAATTAACGTTTTCCAACAAAATGTTTTGCAAAACACAAAATCTCGTATTTCCTAACTTAACAAGAAAAACTACAAAACAAATTTTAGTTGTTTTCCTTATTTTCCTTTTTAACCCACAACTCTGGCCTTCCCATTTTTCAAAATAGAAAATACAAACATCAAATAAACGCGGTTTCTATATTTTCAATTGTTTTGTGAAGATAAATTTCTCTTTCAAATTTTTGCAAAACTAGCGATAGAAAACGATAGAATTTTTAACCAACTAAACACATCCTATATATTTTGCCAACCAAAGCTCATAGCATTTCCGTTGAACTAGTTTGACAGGAGATTCGTGGGAATGCTGGTTGCTATTATATCATGTTGTACAAGAACATTGTTGTTGGTGACACACAGCAAAATGTCACAAAAGTCTAAAAAGTGTCACCAAGACTGGCAAACTGTCACTAAAATAAATGGTTGTCACTAAAATATTCATGTGTTTCTCTAACGCTTAAAAGAATGCAAGTAAAAGTGTCGTCAGTAAAAACCTTTTTATAGTGTGTTGAACTTATGTCAACAAACCGGAAGCAAACTATGCGGAATACCAAACTCGTAAAGTAAATCGACACACCCGTGCACACCCGAAACCCGACTAAAGAAGAACCCACACGTATGATCCAAACGATTATGTTTATTGATCAAAGGAAAAGAATGAACGGTACAATAACCCCTCCCCCCTCACCTCTTTATTGTAGAGATGAGGGGGGAAGAAAACCAACCCTTTAATGAGTTGAAACCGGCTGCTACAAGAGAAACCGTGACTTACGAATACTCGGACCAAGCTATCGTTTGACACCCTGTTGGTATATATTGAGTTTGCATGCAACCGACATATGCATTCCTTATTTGACTATAAGAACTAAAGTTACACAATGACCCCTTAGACTTAGTAATACTTGCTAATATGGATACTATAATACAACAATTTCCACCTTAGTATCATATTAGCCATCTCCGATACGCAGCAGCTTAAACTGTGCTGGAACCTCGGACCAGGGACCGCCTTCGTTAAAGCACCAGTAACAACAACCGCCACTAACATTAGTTTAGCTCCTGACTCTATCGAGAGTCCCTTTCGCCAAATAGCCTCCTTTGCAGGCTCCGTAAGTGTCATATACGCCGCTTCAGTTGTTGACAAAGCCTCCATGTGCAGCATCATAGCTTCCGAGCTTCCTGCACATCCTTGTATCATAAACCCGTACCTTGTGATTGATCTACCCATGACAGTGATCGATCTACCCATAGCGTAGTCAAAATCCACAAAAACCTGTACGTATGTCTGTAATCCACGATCAGACCTATCCAACATACCCACATCTACAGATGCTATGTCAGGTCTCGTGCAGACCATCTGATATTCCCGGCTTCCAACCGCATATGTATATGATCACTTACCATTCTTTTCCACATCACAGTCCCCTGATAGACTACCCTCCAATGACAGTATGGAGTGTCCCTCCAACAAAGTCTGTACCAACTTACCGTTGTGAAACCTGGACTGTGACCCCCTCAGAGTATTACCACTCTGATCCCTAATGATCTCCATACCAAGTATATTTCCTTTTGCTTCAACCAGCAAACCCTTGGTAACCAAGATCTCAGCCTTGCATCCGCAAGAAAATACCATACTATCCATATAGAGAAATAGATGTATGAACATACCTGGTGTATACTCCCAGTAATAGTTGTGTCTGTCGTCACTGCTTTTCCTGCAACCGTTGCTGAGCACACACACATCTGACCGAGTATCCATTTCTTCTTTCAATCCAGTCTTCCACTTGGAAATCACCTCACAAGCAACTGTATTATTGAAAGTCAATGACTCGTGTGCGTATATCTTCTCCACTGCAGCAACTGCAAAAGCAGCCTCATTACTGTTTTCTCTATACCTGTATAGTTCCCGTGCTGAGTGTTGCTCCCTATCACGTGCTGAATGATAGTCTATTAAATCCTGAGTTTGTACTTCATGTGAACCAGCTAGCTGACAGACATTCCCTTGAGATTCCACCTCAAATGTATGATCCCCAAGCGGTTCCACCTCAAACTCAACTCCCTGCAACACCTGCACTGAACCCGTACCTACACCAGAACCAATGAGAGTTTTCTTGTATTCCTTACTCTCATTGAAATCCATATTCCTGTAAAGCACTACCTTTGAAGTAACGTCATCAAACCTCCAAAGCTTATTACCCACTATACCTTTATGGTATCCCAGGAATATGCACTTGACCTTAACCGGTTCAAGCATCCCTTGCTTATTACTAGCAAGCCAACCAAAAAACCCTAACATATCTATAGGCGTCTTGAATCCAATCGCTGATGATGGTGACCTATTCATGAGATATGTAGACATGGTTGTATCCTCTGCCCAAAAAACCTTGGACAGACCAGACTGAATCAGAAAACAATGTACCTTAGCCAAGAGTGTCATATTCGTCTTCACAACCAATCCAGTCTGCTGCTGTATCCTTGCAACACCCAAATGTTTGGCGACCCCACTCTTCATACATTGTTGTGTAGACCTCTGATTACAAGACACAAGAAAATTACCTTCCTGATCTTCCTTCCAGTCTGAGATTCTCCTAACTGCTTCCTACCCTTCAATGTCTTCCCGGTCACTGCCTGACCGTCCAGGGTATATACGCAATTAGTCTTCCTTGTTCCTGATAAAACCACCAGTGAACCCTTAATAACGATCTTGCCCGACTGCATCTTCACGGTAAAACCCTCTTTTTCAAGAGTACCCAGAGATATCAAGTTTTGCCTTAATTCCGGAACATACTAGACGTTGTCCAAAACAAAACTTGACCCATCCCTCATCTGTACTTGAACCTTACCCATCCCACGTACACGACATTCCCTGCCATCACCCAGCAGTACATTGCCACCGTCATACTCCTTAAAATCAAACAAGTAATCTCTCCTGTATGTCATATGGTATGAGCCCCCTGAATCCATGATCCAGTCTAATTACTTTTCAACACTCATAGCCATCATAACATCAGCATTGTCAAACCCATCAACTCCATAACCGGATACTTGATCTTTATTCCTGACAAAACCTTGAGATTTCTTATGATTATACCTGGGACAACCCCTCTTCAAATGCTCCTCAGACCGACATATATAACACTTGAGTCTGCTGCTTCTTCCTTGTGACTTTGACCACGCACTACCTTTACCCTGCTGCATATCACTTTGATCAGACTTCCCCCTCACAAACAACCCTTCACCACCATCAACCTTTGCTCCCGTCATCTTCTGAAGTTCCCTAGAATGAAGTGTCGCGAGCACGTCTTCTAGCTTCAAAGTATCCCGACCATATAGCAAAGTATCCACGAAATTATCGTAAGACGATGGTAAAGATGTGAGTAATAATAATGCCTGATCCTCATCCGATATAGCAGCATCTATAGCCGCTAAGTCACCTACCAGCTTATGAAACTCATCAATATGTTCAGACCGACTCTTACCCGGATGCATGTGAAAAGTATATAGATTCTTCTTCAAGTACAAACGATTAGCTAAAGACTTTGTCATGTATAAAGTCTCTAACTTTTTCCAAATTCCCGCTGCAGTCATCTCCTTGGTGATCTCCCGTAAGACCCGATCACCCAAACACAAGATCCCTTTTGTGAATTTTCTTACACAAAAACCACAATCTAGCAAAGTTACTAGTGTGTGAAAAACTCTTCCTTTATCGATATAACCCTAAGATTAAACCTTCTTAGAAATCGATCAAACCAAGAAACCCTTCAAAAAATACCCTTTCTTACTCAAATCAAACCATCCAACAAATTGAACCTTGGAAATCAAACCATCCAACAAATCGACAACCCTTGAATCAAGAAAGTACCCAACGATTTTTGAAGTAACCCTTGTCGTACTTTATTTTTGCAAAACAAATTTCTTGTAACCTAAGAAACCTTGCAACCTCGACAAGTCTTGAACTTTCTTTTCAACGACCCTTTGTTTATTCTTAAAACTTTGTGATATAAACCTCACAACACCGAACTAAACAAAGTACCCGTGTGCCTTTGAATACACCTTTGTCGACTTTATATGCTAACCCGTAACTTATGATCAAAGCTACCAAGCAACACGACAAGAAAACTATTAAACCTAGAAAACCTTTGTCGAATAAACCTTCAACAAATTAATGTTTCATTTAAAAAAAAAACTTCTTTAGTCAATATCTTTCTCCATGTGCATGTAACAATTAAACACACTTTAATACCTCACATGCATGTTCCAAGAAAGACAATCACGTGCTTGGGCATGTAACAAGAAAAGAAGAAAACCTTGAAACCTTTTAATTGTTGTATTCGTATTCTGGTAGTTAAAACAAGCCGCCAAAAAAAAAAAAAAAAAAAAAAAAAAAAAAAAAAACGAATACCTTCTTCTTCTTCTTGCTTGAAACTCAAAACCTTGTCGATGTAAATAACCTTTGCAAACCGACTTTTGTAAACCCAAAAATCTAGCAAAATCTCGACAACCTTGAAGCTTCGAAAACCCGAAAACTCAAGAACCCTTGCTGCCGAACGATCGACCAACAGGAAAACCCTTTACGATATCGACCTCGCTTCCGCGTTTACGAACCAAAGCTCTAGATACCAATTGTTGAACTTATGTCAACAAACCGGAAGCAAACTATGCGGAATACCAAACTCGTAAAGTAAATCGACACACCCGTGCACACCCGAAACCCGACTAAAGAAGAACCCACACGTATGATCCAAACGATTATGTTTATTGATCAAAGGAAAAGAATGAACGGTACAATAACCCCTCCCCCCTCACCTCTTTATTGTAGAGATGAGGGGGGAAGAAAACCAACCCTTTAATGAGTTGAAACCGGCTGCTACAAGAGAAACTGTGACTTACGAATACTCGGACCAAGCTATCGTTTGACACCCTGTTGGTATATATTGAGTTTGCATGCAACCGACATATGCATTCCTTATTTGACTATAAGAACTAAAGTTACACAATGACCCTTTAGACTTAGTAATACTTGCTAATATGGATACTATAATACAAACCTTTTCATAGTGACAAGAAAACATGAAAAAAAAAATCCTTTTAGGACACAATTTGTTTACAAAATGTCTCATTGAACCTAAAAATTATAGCTTTTTACACATGCTTTTAAAACACGAAAAATGAGATTAGTGACACTTTTTTGTGTCACTAAAATCTATGTCATTAGTTTTTGATCATGTTGTAGTGAATTCTATATCTTTAGTGTATTGTAATCTCGTTTTTTTTAATGAGAAATATTTCCAAAGATCCAACTTGATCGATGGTTAATTTCTTTTCACACAAATACAATATGTGTTTATACTTTATATTATAGGTACGTATATACTAACCACATGGAACTGGCTTTGCATAATCTATAGTCTATACAGAAGAAACCAAATCCAGCCCATGACTAAAAATCAATAACACAAAGCTCATCTACGAGAAAAGTAATTAAATAGACCTCTGATCTAATTAAACATTCATGAAAGCAGCAAAACAGAATGCCAACCCACACATTTGACATTTTCTTCATACCTCCGTTAGATTTGGAGGTCCAAGGGAGGGGCCGTATGTATTACTCTACAATTAACTAACATAAAGCTTTATTCATTTCAATTTTTGTTCAGGGAAAATAAACATAAATAATCTATATTTAACCATCATAAGCAAAATGACAAAAAGAATATTTATTTACAAAACAAACTTCTTTTTTTCACAATTTAGCATTTTTTCCAGTTTTTTAGAAAAGTGTTACTAAATAGACAGTGTCACAAATATGTGTCACCAAAAAGCCAAAAAATTAAAAAGTAAGTGTAAAGATCGCAAAAAATGAATAACTCAACATATAAAGATGAATACCGATAGACAATACTTTAAAAAAATTCGTAAATTTGCTATAAAAATTGGTAAAGATGAATACCGATAGACAATAATAGATTATATGGCCCAAGCCTGGTTGTGCGTTTTGGGCTCATTGGGTTTAATTTATTGTTATATCTAATGTACTCTATAAATATCGTTCAATAATGAAAAGCAACCTACTCGTTTTACATTGTTTTACATGGTATCGGAGCTTTAGGTTCATGCTACCACCAAAAATTTGCAATCATCCGGTCATCGACTACTCGCCGGTGATCCAGAGGGATCATGGTTTATTTACTTTTGCCTTATTGTTATTCCTTAAATAGTCTCTTTCTTTTTTTTTTTTTACTTTCATATCCAATGTATAAACCCTATCACATAAAATCCTATATGTCATAATACAATCATAATATGTTGAGTAGCCACCAATCAACTCAATTTGTCTTCCATATAAATGGTGGCAGCTAGGGTTTGAAGGAGTAACATAGAGGAGGCGGCTCAACTTAGGCACATATGTCTGAGGATCAGACCCATTCTAATACAATGTTAAACAATGTAATCCGGTTGGTTGCATTTCATTATTGAGTAATATTTATGAACTACATTAAACATAACAATGCCCAAAGCTCACAATCAGGCTTGAGCCATCTAATCTAATCTATTGTCTAATAGAAAACATTGATTATTTTTTATCATTTGGATAACATTAAAAAAAGTTTAAAAATTATATTTTTATTAATTATTTTCCCTTTTGTTTATTACACACTACAAGAAAAAGTGCCTTTAGTGACCAATTATTTTGTGACCACTCATGCTTTGGTCTCTATTAACATAGTTTAGTCACCAATATATTTGTCGTCACTGCATTTTTGTCATTGCCACAGAATTAATGACCGTTACAAAATGTGGTCACTAAGTTGTCACAAATGACAAGTATTAGTGACGACAAATAATGGTCACATAGTCCCTAAACCGTAAATATAATATTTTCAGTGAAATATTAAGTTGCCGAGTTAGACTAGAGACCAAAAGTGGTGGTCACTGTCGAAAAAAAGGTAACTAGAGTCTAAAGACAAAAAGTAGTGTTTGCTGGGTTTCTAAATTAGAGACCAAGGTGGGTGGTCACTTGTTTATAAAATATTGAGACAACAAATAGTGGTCACGTAATCATTAAATCCCGAATCTGTAGGAAAATATTCCACTGACCACATAAGCAGTGGTCATTGAGTTGATGAGTTAGAGGCTAAAAGTGGTGATCACTGCCAAAAGAAAGTATACTAAGTTTAAAGACCAAATATTAGTGTCCTACCATGTTTATCATTCGGTTTTGAGATTTTTGTGCAAAGAAAGGAGGTCAAAAGGCTATTTGAGTAATTGTTTTGTTTCTGCTTCTATGTTTTTAACCGAGATCTGATGAATTCCTAAGAGTGTGTTTGGCTTCATGATATGACTAGTTTCTGACACGGGAATCGGAAGCTATGCCGAGGAGTTTCAGGATATGAAGTATATAAGTGACTCATTGCTAAATATGATACAGGGTAAGACCTTGATTCGGCTTTATATAGCTTGGATCAACTCAGAGTACTGCTTCTTAGTTCTGCAATAGATTTTTATAACTGTTAGACAAAGATTCTGCTAAAGGTTACCATGAAATTTGAATTTTTATGAGAGTGTGCTGGTTCTGTTCAGTTACATCCATAAAGCTATTTGAACTTTAAATAAAAGCCGCTATCTTGAAAATCTAACATAACTTGATCTCTTTCAATGTACCATAATAAACTGATATGCAGCTTTTCTATCATATGCAGATGGAGTTATATCAATTGCAACTACCAGTAAGTATTATTCTTGTTCGATTGTGTTACTTGACATTAACTTGCACTTTCTGAGCTATTATAGATTTATTTTTCAATTAACATCAGCATATGATCCACATATATAGACGGAGAGTACATGACTGAAAGGTGAATTCATAATGTAACGATGTTTCTAATATACAATTCCCCCTTTTCATGAATATATTTATAGCAAATAGACAATTCACCCCAAATTGAGTAGTTAAAAAGCATTTTTACTGCTTAAAAACACTTGTGGCATTAATCAGTTGAGCAAAGGTCATACATGGAACTGAGGTAGAATGGGAAAATGGCTTCACTTTGTATCAAATAAGATGGAACAAACTGCAGGGGAATTGCAATATTGCATAGTATGTCAATGTCTTGAATAAAGTCACAATTAGTAATGATACACTAGCTCACAACTTATTGACTTCTTACTTAGCCCGATTTCTCAATCATTGCTAGATGCATTGAAAAGCATCGATTGGAAATGCTATGGGATAAGCATAAAACGCATCTTGGACGAAGATGGGTGTGCATTTATTGAATGGGAGGATTTGCCACCAGGTTCACATATTGACATTGTCATCCACTGTCACCGCAAAAAATGTCCTTCGCTGTCTTTCCATATATTTGCTTGTAATATCTGACTAGAGGTGGCAATTCAACCCATATATACTTGCAATCATATCTGACACACTATCTACAAATGAGTATAAAATTACTGGCCAACCCAACCTAACCTGTTTTAATCCGTTACCGAACCCCCCACCCCTCATCTTGTTACCTCTAGTATTAGGTTTGCTAATGACTGAAGATAAATATTGTACCTTTTTGTATGTTATTTTTGTGCATTTCCTTAACACACACCAAGCTCAATCTGGGTTCAGCAAAGGCAAGCACTGTTGATCGGAATCTTGTTAAGAAAGCTGTGAAGCTTGCATTGACTGACATAAAGAGAAAAATGACGGATTTCTTCTCACCGCGAATGCAGTTAAGGTACACCCGGATGCTCCTACATACGCGTTTCATTGCTGTTTATTTTTAAGTTAAAAAATTTACGTTTAAAGGAACAGTCAACACTTTTTACTATGTAAATGTTACTCATTAAAAACACGGCCTCTTTACAAATATCCAACTGGTCTAAAATTGATCCTCATTGCTGAAACATGGCTTTGGTGGTCCTTAGCTTCTCATTATGGTTCTCGTGCTTTAGCCCATGTCCAGCTAACATGATGATTATTCGTATAGATTATTTGATCTGTTTAAGCTCTTTATAGCTTCTCATTATGGTTCGCCTTATGTGAAATGGCAAGTCTGATATTTGATTCTTCAAAAAGTATCGACTTTGAAGTGTTCTTCACTGTTGTTTAGTTATGAGCAAGCCAATAGAGAATCTGCTATCTCTCTCTGCTCGTGTTCTATGTTGGGCGTAAATCAACATTTCTTTTTTCTTTCTCTTGTCTACTTCATATAATTAATGCTTCTGTCCCATGAAAATAACAACAATAATTTTAAGACGGTGACATTTCCGTTTTCTTTATCTTTTCTAGTCCTGTTTTCACCCAGATGAGCATTCGTAACAGTGTGTTAGTTTCTTTAGATTCGCAGTTATGCACCGGACCTTGCGAAAACAATTGCAGGCCTGATCTCGACTTCCAATGATCTAAAATTCAAAGGAGAATGTGCGTCGCTTCTTGGTCTACATTCCCATGATGCAAAATTGACTGAAAGTTTATTGCATTTGCAGGGTGACTAAAACTTTAGTTGGATGAAAGGGCGAGTAGGATGCAAGGGCTGTTTGCAAGTACCGAGTTAAATACAAAGGTCGTTTGGTACCGAGTTTTTTTCAATTTGTCATTATTGAAGGTGGATATGATTCAAGACACGATGTTAAACACTTAAACATTATGTTTTTCTCTTTTGTGGTTATATTTGTTTCCTTTGATTAGCGAGATACAAAACATTATATGTTAAAAGAATCTTATGTTATGCAACCGTAAATAATATTTGATATCTTTGTTGTTCAAATTCGTAGGTTTCAATTTATCGCAGTTATATATTTTGTGAAATTGCTATATCATTCTGCAATTATGTTTGAATAAGTGACCACCATTTTGCTTTTGAGAGTAAATATGTGACCACCAGTTGGTCTCTAAATTTAACACGAAGTGACCACACATATTGTAACTGATGGGGGTTAACGGTGAGTTAACGGGTTCGTTATCTTTAACAAATCAGTGACCACTTTCATGACCATTGTTATCGGTCACTATCTATCAATTCAGTGACCACCTTCGACTCTTAGTGACCAAAATTAGTGACCGAAAATATCGTCACAAATATAGTGACCACCGTATTATGGTCAATGGTTAGAGACGGATTTTAATTTTTGGTCTCTAATAAAAATAGTGACGGAGCTATAGTGACGAAAAGTGACAACCCAGGTATTGGTCACTAAACAGTGTTAGTGACCGATTTTATACTGATAGTGACCATATTCGTTTTGTCACTAAATCCAGTTTTTCTCGTAGTGACAGTTTATTCATATTATATTTTGGTTGATTTTTATACAATCAACGTTTATAAACACTTTAAAAATTATCCAAATCTACCTCTGTAGTCCATTGTATCAACTAAATTAATTTTCAGGAGATTTATTTTACCAAGTTTACCGTCAAAACAAAAAAGAGTTGATTTTGCTTCTAAATATTGGTGAAAATAGTACAAAGTATGTTAGCACGAGCTCTATGGAATACACGCAGGGCGGTATTACAATGGGGCAGTGTGGGCAGTTGCCCCCATAAAGTTCCTAGTAGATGTTAAGACTTCTATCAATGTCGATTTTTTTCGGATGATCATAATGCGCAATTTTTATTCTGCCCCCATAAAAAAATAAATAGTATGATGGTAAATCATTAACCAATAGCTACATCTTAGTCTGGTTAAGGACATTCTTTACTTTCAGAGAGATCTAATGTTAGATTTTTGTGCTATTCTAAATTTTGTTTTTGACTTCGCTATTCGTATTAATATCGATCAGGAAAAGTAATTATCTCCTAAATATTGTCCATATAATCACAACTAGTTTAGGTTCAACCTAAACAAGTTCACTTTCAAAGTAAAATGGGTGTCATTGTATCAACAAAGGCCGAGTTAGTGACATGACCCGACTTGACATTTACTCTCAACTTTTGCCCCCTCTTAAAAAAATCATGGTACCACCCCTCAATACACGGCCCCACGCAAGCATGAAACTCGACAACGACATATAGCACACATACTTTAATTCACTTTTCGTTTTCTGAGCACGAAAGGTTACAACAACTAGCTATATCCAACTGTTATGACCACACAATCATCACAATGGAATAAAGATTTACTAGCATATTTCATTTCTATTTTTGGATCTATTTACATACTCTTGTAAGGTATCTGTTAGTCTTCAACGACCAACAACCCCTGGTTACTAGAGCGGATCACTTCGATCTCGAAGACGACACACTTGCAGGCTACTTTTATATCGATAGAAAGTAAAGAACAAGCACAAGAATAATATCCCTAATTGAATGTTGATTAGTAAAGAAAGAATGAAAACGTACCAAGACCCCTCCCCCCTCACCTCCTTTTAAAGAGATGAGGGGGAAGAAAAACCTAATCCTTGGTGAATAAGGAATCTACAATTGAGTGAGTTAGGAACTTTCCTAATACATGACTAACCTCCTTAAGTTTGAGCTAATCTACAACTAGCCCCCCTAAACTTATATCCTAACTATTACACATTATTATTCTAACAATTTCCACCTTAGTAGTAATAGTTAGCCTTCTCCGATATGCAACAACTTCAACCAGTGTTGGAACCTCGGACAGGGGACCGCCTTCGTCAAGGAACTAGTAGCAATATCCGCTACTAACCTTAGCTCAAATCCTGACTCTAAAGAGAGTCCCTTTAGCCATGTATCCTCCTTCAATTCTCTAGTAAGTGTCATATACTCCGCTCCAGTTTTAACAAAGCCATCATGTGCTGCAGCGTAGCTTCCCAGCTCACCGCACATTCTTGTATCATAAACCCGTACATTATGATGGATCTACCCATGACAATGATCGATCTACCCATGGCGTAGTTAGAATCCACACAAACATGTACGTCCGTCTGTAATCCACGATCAAACCCATCCAACATACCCATATCCGCAAATGCTATGTCAGGTCTCGTGTAGACTGTTTGATACTCATGACTTCCAACTGCATATATACATGACCCCTTACTCTTCTTTTCTTCATCACAGTTCCCTGACAAACCACCCTCTAACGACAGCGTAGAGTGTCCCCCCAACAATATCTGAACCGACATCCCGTTGGAAAACCTGAATCGTGACACCCTCAGAGTATTACCACTCTGAGTCCTGAAGATCCCCATACAAAGTATAATTTCATTTGCTTCATCCAGCAAACCCTTGGTAACCTAGATCTCAGCCTTGCTTTCGCAAGTAAACCCCATATAGTCTATATAGAGGAATAGATATATGAACATACCTGGTGCATACTTCCAGTAATATATGTTACTGTCGTCACTGCTTCGCCTGAAACCGTTGCTGAGCATACACATACTAGACCGAGTATCCATGTCTTCTTTCAGTACAGCCATCCACTTGGAAATTACCTCACAAGCAACTACAAACCTGAAAGTCAATGACTCATGTGCTTTTTCTTTTATCACTCTAGCAACTCCTGAAGCAGCCATATTACTGTCACCTATATACCTTTCAGCAGCATTACCCTCTGCACCGTCTTGACCACGTACTCCGATTTTCAGAATGGCTGCCCCTACCTTTGCACCACGTTGTACCTGCTTATTTACCAAGCAGTCCTTGTTTGTCTTTCCTTCAAGTTGTTTAACCTCCAACTTTCTTTGAGCCACCGCAGCATGATCGTTACTAACCTGAATCACCTCAACTTCACGATTTTCCTGAGCTCCCTGCAGTTCCACCTCAAACCAAACACGCTTTTGAACATGTACTCCATGGACTCTTGTTTTAGCACCAAGACCAAGTTGCTTGAATCCAACTTGTTTTGAACCTCCATGTTTTTGTACAATATTCCCATCGAGCTTTTCGATGTTTAACCTAGTTTTCTTCCTAGTCATTCTTCTTTAACTTTGCTACAAATCTTGTCAAGTTGCTTTTTAACCAACTTTACCAACAAGTCTCACAAGCCGTGCTCTAAATCCGCTTTCTTGTAATAATTGATCTACTAACCTTTAGAAAAAAACCCTAAAGCTTCGATCTTTCCACCTCAAGTCTACAACGTTGATATACCTTGTACTCCAAGTAATCACTTTTCTTGAATCCCAAGACAAAGCTAAACCATACTTGTCTTCCAAGAACCACCACGACTTGAATCCCAAGAAACCAAAAACTTGAAGTTGAAACTTCTTGCAAAACCTTGTCACCTTTGAAGTTCAAAACCGAAACTCCAAGAACCTTGTGACAAAAGAAAACGATCTCCTATAACCCTAGGAGAATCAATCCACCTCCTTGCAAGACAACTTCAAGAACCCGGTTACCCAAGTAATCTTGAATCATAAACCTAGAAACCTTAAAACTTTTAATCTAAACAACGATAGCCAAACAATAACCGAAAACGACAAAGAACATTACCACAAGATCAGAAATTTCGAAAATGAATATCTCCTTCCTGGAAGCTCGGATGCATGATCCCTCCAATGACATCCTAGACCTAAGTGTATTCAACCTACGGTTCGAATTTCGTAGAAATCCAATGGTTAACGAACCCGCAGTGCCAATTCTCCCATAACTGTGCAGTAACCGATGAACCAAACATGGTTCACTCGTTTCTCTTGTTTCGGCTCTCTCCACGATGTGTGATTGGTTCTTCTCGAACAAGGCTCTGATACCAATTGTTGGAAGAAATCCAATAAGCCGGTTTCTAGAGTGGAACCACGAATCAAGAACTACTCCAACAAGACCTCGACAAAGGGTTATGATCCCTTAATGTCGAGTGGCACCGACAAACACACGAGATATTTACACTCAAATGTTTATTAAACGAGAGCAAGAAAAGAAGGTACACAAGAATAATATCCCTAATCGAATGTTGATTAGTAAAGAAAGAATGAAAACGTACCAAGACCCCTCCCCCCCCCCCCCCCCAAACCTCCTTTTATAGAGATGATGGGGGAGGAAAAACCTAATCCTTAGTGAAGAAAGAATCTACAATTGAGGATGTTAGGAACTTTTCTAATACATGACTAACCTCCTTAAGTTTGAGGTAATCTACAACTAGCCCCCCTAAACTTATATCCTAACTATTACACACTATTATTCTAACAGTATCGATTGTCAATATACACACAAAAACTGGTACCTGTGGGCTATGGTTAAATAGGATCAACGTAGCTAGGTTTTACAACTTTTGACTAATTAGTTGTATGATCGAGCTATCTTTGAAGACATGTATGCCCAAATGAGTTTCTTTATCGTTCAAAGACTATACATGTATGCTCAACAACAAAGAAAAACACATCTTCAATGTTGTCATATCCACACTAGCTACCACATTGGTGATTTGCGATATCCAAATCGTGTTTGCTTTGTCTTGAAACCTCCATAAAGGAACACTCTTCATGAAGAATTAAAATCTCTTCTATATCGGCTTGTTCTATCATTGATTAGAGTGGATTTTGTATAAGTAGAAAATTTTGTATAAGTTTTGTATAAGTTGATTAGAGTGGATCATTGATTCTATATCGGCTTGTTCTATCAACATCTATAGTTGTTTATCAGACTAATGTATATAAAATGTATTGTCACAAATTCCAGGTCTGTGTAACAAACTTTTTTTTTTTTTTTTTTTTTTTTTTGCAAATTCATGTACTAAACTTTCAAATTTCGTCACACCGGTGTATTTTCTTACCATTTTACCCTTCAATTTATTTTTTATTTGTAGCTTCTTGCTATATTTTTAATACAATCCGCCATTTCAAAAGAAAATATATATGCATGTAGATTTCTGCAAATCGAGTAGTCGTGACTAGAAATTAAAGTGGTCATAGTATTTTCCATTAATATGTTTGATATACATGAGATACAATATATATGTATCTACTAGATTACCGAAAAGTATAACACAGTTTCAATACATAGTATCATACGATTTTTTGTATATTTGTACATAGTTTCAATTGGTACTAGCTTTAGAAAACGTTGGGTTCACATGTTTTCTAGTTTTGGGCTTTGACGTGATGGAAAACTACAGTCTTCACGTGTACATATTTTTTGCTTTCTTGTTGAGAAAATAATGTCTCTCTTTTTTCACAAATAGATTTTCATTTCATAAAAGCTTAAAAATTTACTACACAAGTTTAATGGTACTATTTTTACGTCATAGTTTCACAATCTATCTTATGCTTTAGCGTGACCACTTGACCAGCAGCCTTTTTGTTGATGCAAATAATGTTCTAAAAACGTTATTTATATCTTTCGATAACTTCACGTTTTGAGTATGACAAAATGTGAAAACACTTTACGTTAAAATTAACGTAGACAAGTTTTTAATCGAAAGTTCCCATTTATACATAAATCACTCTAGGTATGAACAAACAAATTTAAAACTTGACAAATGATCAAAGAAGTGAATTTGTGGTTAAGACCTCACATTTTTAATGTGACAAAACATTTTTTTCAAAAATACACCTTACAAGTTATTTTTGAATTATTAAGAAATGTTTTATTGGAAAAATAAGTTTAAATATCATAACAGCTATTTTTTCCTCCAAAATCAGCTCCAAACTTCCCCAAATAAACTTTCACCACAAAAGACAAAAAGATGAGCGTTTTTGTCTTGCACGGTACCACTAAATTTAGTGGTACCGTGTGAACTTTAGTGGTACCGTGTCCCCATAACGGCCAGATTTTTTCTGCCTATAAATACCAATCCTATTCACAGTTTTTGGGCATCCTTTTTCACACAGAACTTTCTGAGTTCAATACTCTCACCACATCTTTTCTTCTTGATCATTTAATTTAGTTTTCTTTTATTTAAGAGTGATCCAATCATCCAACCTAGAGATCACCTTCATTCCTCTTCAAGTGCAAGAGAAGAAAACAAGGCATCAAAGAAGATACAAAGTGTTGTAGTTGTAGTTAGAGCACTTGTAACACTTGTTACATACTTGTTGTATCTTTGTATACATCAAGTTTATTTTTCTTTTGAGAGCTTGTGAGAGAAGATCATTGTGATCTTATAGATATATTGAATATCACTTGTAGCTTGTGAGCTAGTGTGTTGATCAAGTTGATCAAGGGTAGATATGGTAGATTGAGTCAAGTGAGAGTTGATCATTATGATCTTGTGAGATCTTAGAGATCTCTTGAAGCTTGTGGGCTTGTGTGATTGATCAAGTGGATCAAGGGTAGATCGAGTCTAGTGTGTTGATTGTGTGAAGTAGAAAGGATCAAGTGGATCGTGGTAGATTGGTGCTAGCTAAGATTAGCACTCGACATTTAGCTTAGTGTCGGAAATTAGGATAAGCAACGTTGTACGATTTTCTCCGCCTGAAGGGAGGTTTGTTGACATAGTTCTTAAAACTCTCGAGTGTGGTACTCGGGGAGTGGAGTAGGGCGAAGAAGAGCTTCGTGACCGAACTACTATAAATCCCTTTGTCCCGGTTAGATCTTTCCATCTCTTTTCTTACATTCATTGTTTATATTAGTTAGTATAGTGTAGTGTTCATATTGGTGTTAATTGATTACACATAAGATTCGAATCAAGGTTTTCAAAAGTAAAGTTTTTAAAAAGATTTAAAAACCGGTAAAACTATTCAACCCCCCTTCTAGTTTTCCACACTTTTTTTGCCTCAATGGCCAGTATTTAAAGTGGTCGGCACTGCCTTCATTCACAACACAAAAACTCAATATTATGACCCTCTTTTGTTTCGTTATTTACCATCATCTCCTCTTTTTATTCCTCCTCCTTCATGATCCACTATGTCCCGCCGACGGCGGATCATGGTCCATCCTCCTCCCAAGCATTGGCATCTCGGCCATGCACATGCAGGCATGCAGCTGCTCCCCAATGATCGTGTTGTTATGTTTGATCGCACTGACTTTGGCACCTCCCAAATCAACCTTCCAAAAGGCAAATGCCGCCATAACTCAACCGATTGCTTGGCACATTCTGTTGAATATAATGTTGCATCCAATTCCATACGACCACTTGTGGTACTCACTGATGTTTGGTGTTCCTTGGGTGTTTTAATGCCAAATGGAAGATTGACACAAACTGGAGGCTGGGGTGAAGGTTCTCGTGTGGTACGAAATTATAAATCATGTGATACATGTGATTGGGAAGAGAGGCAAAATGGATTGAATCAACCAAGATGGTATGCTACCAATCATATATTACCTTATGGTCGCCAAATTATTATTGGCGGCCGTGAGACACCTAACTATGTGTTCTATCCTAAGATGCCATCTACTGATGACTCTTACGATTTACCCTTCTTGGTTCAAACGAACGATCCCAACGTTGAAAATAATTTGTACCCATTCGTATTTCTCAATCCTGATGGAAATTTGTTTATATTTGCAAACAATCACGCTATATTGTTTGACTACTCAAAGAACCAAGTTGTGAGAACGTACCCAACGATACCCGATGGTCAACCAAGGAACTACCCAAGCACAGGCTCAGCGGTACTACTCCCTTTGGAGATAAAACAAGGGATTGTCGATACGGTTGAAGTATTGGTTTGTGGAGGTGCGCCAAAAGGAGCATTCCATAATGCATTAAATGGTAAATTTGATGGAGCCTTGGATACTTGCGGTCGATTCAATATATCCGACAAAAATCCCCAATGGATCATGGAAACCATGCCATTGGCTCGCGTATTAGATAACATGTTGTTGCTTCCAAATGGCCACGTATTGAACATTAACGGTGCGTCAGCTGGGACAGCGGGGTGGGAGCTTGGGAGAAACCCAGTTTTGAACCCTGTGGTTTACTGACTAGCGAGCCCAGTTGGGTCCAGATTTAAAAAGCAGAACCCGGGCACGAAACCTAGAGTGTACCATTCTACAGCGGTTTTGCTACGAGATGGTCGGGTTCTTGTTGGTGGAAGTAATCCTCATGATAAATATGTATTTGCCAACGTACTTTACCCAACAGAATTAAGCTTAGAGGCATTTTCGCCTTCTTATTTGGATCCAAGCTCGTCCACATTACGCCCCAACATAATCTTACCTAAAATCAAAACAAAAATGCAATATGGAAAAGGGATGGTCATTGAATTTACCATCCCAGGCCTTGTGGATCTGAATCTAATCTCGGTGACAATGCTTGCACCTCCATTTAACACGCATTCATTTTCTATGAATCACAGGTTGTTGGTCCTTGACAGTGGCAACTCCACCAAGGCGGTCAGACAATCTTACTATACGGTCGAAGTGATAGCTCCTCCATCCGGTAACATTGCTCCGGCTGGTAATTATCTTATGTTTGTGGTTCATAAAGAAATACCGAGCCCAGGCATATGGGTCCGTATTCAGTGATATGTAAAATCTACATAACTGCTGGTCTGCTGGTCTACTGGTCTACTGGTATTGATTGTAGTCATTTATGGTTATTTATATTGATTGTACAATTATTTATTAAATTTAGATATATTTCTTTTGCAATCTTAACTAAATACATATATGTGATCGAAGATCGTTTGGTGTGTTATTTTAAATGAAAGATTTGTACAAGAAATATAAAAAGGTCAAAATCTGTCCCTAGTCTTTTGTGACAAGCTTTTTTAATGAACGGCTGAGAGTTTAACAAAAGATCTAGCAAGCAGCTAGAAACATAAAAAGAATTACAACATTTTGCTACAAGCACTTGTAGGATCAATGAATCCAAACAGTTAACAACGGACGAATTTTCCTATCTCTAAGCAAAATCCAAGAATGCGAAAGTGTTATCTTCATCCATGAGAATATCTTTCCTTGGGGGTTTGATGTCGTAGCAGACCTTATTGTACGGCCTAGTACCAAAAAGACTTTCTCCATTGTACGGCCTATTAAAGATCTTCTCTTCAACGACATAAAGCTATTTTCTTTTAATTGGATTTATAGTAGATGTAGGAAATCATCGTTAATTTGGATAGAGTGGTTTAACTACCCCTGTAACGCTCTATCCCCCGTTTTGTAACAATTCTAGCTCCTTGCTAATCGCCGCTCGAAAAAAAGCTGACCTTATTCCTAAATCGACAAAGAATCCAGAATATCGTTTGGACTGCCGCATCAAAACATAACTTCAACAGTTTTGAGAAAGACGTTGAATCAGCCCATGATATTATTGTTAGCCCATATTGTGTAGTATTGATGTAACGGGCTCAAGGCCGAGTCTAGAATATTCCTAGTATTGCTATAAATCATCAATCAAGACAATCAATCAAATATTCATTCAAGATTATATTATTCTCTGTATACTTACATGGTATCAGCTTGGTTACGATCCAAAAATCTCTAAACCCTAAACCAAAACTCTTCAGCCGCCGCCTCCGGCCGCCGGCTACACGCCAGAGGTTCGGAGGGCTCCCTTTATTTTTCATTTTTCCTACTACCGCAGACCAATCCACATCCAAATCTCTAACCCTAGCCTCCGCATCCAATCCAACCCATCTCACACACACTTTCATTATTCGACACCACCTAAACAGTTACAACCTCCGTTCATTAACTAAACCCTAAATCACACCTTTTGACTGGTTCTCCTTATTTTGTGTTGGTGATTTGTGCTAAGGTCACAAATCCACACATCTTGTCACGTTTGTTGTTCGTGCTGAGGAACACCTTCCGGGGTGATGTTAGAAGATGATGGTGAGTAACAGTTGAATGCTTATCTGATTGGAGGACAGTAGCAGGGGGATCCGATCCAGTCATGGTGATAGAAGGAAGAAGAGTAAAAAAAAGATGTTGAATCTGGATTTATCTTTAGGAGTGGGTTTGAACTGTGAAGGAGATACAGATTTGTGGTTATAGTATTTTATGTGATTTAATGGTCTCTCAGTTTTATTTTTAAAAAAATGCTGGATCTTTATGTCTTTCTAGGGGAAAACACGCCGCGTTTGTTCGGAAAGTTCTTTGGGGGTTGAAGTTTTAGAACCAACTTTCGTTTTCTCATCTTTTCTTTTGTTATTAGTGCATGAATTTTAGTTGTAATTTCTTTTGTTTAGCTGTAGGGATACTTTGGATTATCCTGTTTGTTTTAGTTGTAGGGGATACTTTGGGTTATCTCGTTTGAACAGGATACTTTGGTTTATCCTGTTTGGTAAGGAATACTTTGGTTTATCCCGTTTGGTCAGGATACTTTGGTTTATCCTGTTTGGTACGGATACTTTGGTTTATCCGGTTTGTTGCCTGCTGCTGAAGATGTGCTTCCGCTTACTGTCGAATGTCTTCATCAACAATTATTTATTTGAGTCCGCGATTTCGCCGCTCGGACTGCGCGGGAGTGTTAGCCCATATTGTGTAGTACTAGCTTATAGACCCGTGGAATCCACGGAATTTTAGAGGGTTTTTGATTAAAAAAAGTAAGTACGTGAATAAAGTAAGAAATAACAACGAACGTAAATGCTATGAAATTTTCTTGTAACAGAATAATAAGTTATAAGTTACTGATAGTATCAAGTACAATGCTTGTAAATATATGTGTAATAAACGTTCATTGCCTCGTGATCTCCAATATGTTTGTATTCAGAAGCAAATGTATGTAGTGACCATTATAACACATCAACAAAAGGTCTATTACGTGAACACCTAATAAGTTTAAAAAATATGTAAGTATTTATTAAGGAGTTACGTGTGTGAATAAAGTAACAAATAACAACGAACGTAAACATGTTCCATTATTTTTTTTGAAGAGAATAATAAGTAATAAGTCAATGATACGATAAATAATTCGATTTGTAACTATTAAAATAATAAACATGCATGTATCGTCTTTCCAACTGGTAATCAACGTCAAACACTTGAGCAGCAAATATATGCAGTCAACATCAAATACTTAAGTAGTCCATGTTTATTCCGTGAACGTCTAATAAAAAAAAAAAAAAAAAAAAAAAAAAAAAAAAAAAAAAAAAAGTCGAATTAAAAGTTGTTAATAAGATTATAGTAAAGTTAAAAAATGATATAAAACATGAAATTTATTAGTTGTACATACCTGTTGAACATTGATCATATATACTTTGAAGTACTTTTTTGTAGACAACGTTTGTAGTACTTTTCGAGATATTACCATTTTTATCAAAAATGACAACCTTCAAACATATTTTGCTTTTGACCCTAGAATCGGAAACGCATATCCATGTGTGACAATTGGACGTAGCAAATAGGATCCATCCTTTGAAAGTGATTGATCCTGAATCTTGTTTATTGTCATAGCAAATAAAATGGACACATATAGGACGATTTTTGTAGTTGTTACAATGAAACTAACCACCATAGTAAAGCTTATAGACCGGTGGAATCACGAGTATCTTAAAATTAAGAACTTACGAACATGTTATTTGTATACATAATTAAATAAAAATACAAAGTAACGGGTAAAATTATTTTATGAAGGTAATCAAAAGTTATTAGGCAATGAAAATGTAAACAACTTGTCAGCATAACCGTTAAAAAACGTGCATGTCTCGTGTTGTTCAGGTGTTATTTGCTCTTAGAACGCGAAGTGATGTAGCCGACTTGTCAATAACTTAAAGAATCCATGAGATTGCCTCGACACTTTAATATATGAAATCAAAAGTTAAAATCTAATTAATTGTTGATAACATTATATACGTAGTAAATAAATTATATAGACATTTATGTCGATACTTGTAGATACGGTTTCAACATTTGATTGTAGACCTTGTAAGGCCTATTTCTTGACAACGTTTGTTGTTGATAACTTCATCACAAATCATATCCAAATATGGTAGTCTTTAATTACTTGCGACAAATTCAATTACACGTAGTTTGGTACTTTTGTTTAAGTAGGACTTGCAGATGGAACCCTTTTATTGGTTCAAAGCAAATCCAAGATACTTGCTGCTGGAATTATCTGTTGTTCATCATATGCTCCAATTGGCACCCCGCCATAAGTAACTACATCCCCATAGTTCAGGGCCCACACCTATTACCACTCCCAGTGCCTCCATACCTCCATGTAAAACCTATAGTTAATTGAGAAAAAAATTACATTTACTTTTGTGGGAAGAGAGTAGTACATACACGTACACAAATATCTCGCAAATCAACATCATTGTCTAAGAAAGGACAATATAAGCATCAAACCTGGTGTGAATGGCATCGAAGGTGCCTTGAATATAATACCTCTAAGGATAAAAATCATATAAGTTTAACCCAATGGTCTTGTTCTCACCTTAACCTCTCCATATTTCGGGTCTCCTATTTCAACGTCCTACCATTTAAGGACCTGTGACATAGTACGAATATCATATGGGTCATTTTCCACTTCATGATTTACAGACATTATATGCAATCGTTATATAAACATTACCTTCCTTATCAAAGAACAAAAATGCATACACCATATTTTCCTCTCGCTCCAGCTTGTTTAAGGGAACGGTTGCATGCAGCAAGAAATTCACAATAATCAACTGTTCCGCTATTGTCAATATATGCTTGCCAAGTCAAACATTTCCAAAAAAAATTTGAAGTCAAGGGTGACCATTTTAGAATCAAAATAGTTGATAACATAGCTTAGTCATAATACTATTTCCATTATGGAGCAGACTCGATAAACATGGATTCAGAAAAGTCAAATACTGGGCGACTTTGACTAATTTATTAGAGTTGAAAAGCAGCCTCTCGAGAACAGACAAAACTTCAAATTTCACCCATAATTATATATTTACAGCATTGTCTTAATAGCAAACAAAATAGGAAGCGGAGGGGAAAAGATGTGCTTACTGCATCCATCAAGTCATTCATTTCGGACTCCATGAGTTTAGAACTCACTCGTCTAATACCCTCTTTCAGTTCCTCAAAAGTAATTGTTCCACTGTTTTAGGTGTCAATCAATTTGAACAACTCCTTTAGTCCGCCAATTTCTTCTTCTGAAAGCGTTGCTGCCAGCACCTACACATAACGTAGAGTCAACAATAGTTCCTCTTGTTTGTCTTATAAATGTGTGAGTTAGGTTATGTTTTATCTTTAACAGGTCAAAACAGGGAACTATTTAAATATATTAAAAAGAACTCAACCAAGCGAACACAGATTGGCCAAACATATATGAAACCTGCATAAACCACCCCTTTTAGCACCTTCAAAAAATTATTACACACACTATAGTAAGATATCTACCTTCTTTGAGCCATTAGAAAGATATACATTTTCAAACACACCTTTTGTGGCTCACTTGTCTGGCCTGATAGTACTTCTGATAATTAATATCCACAACATAATAAATTATTAAGGCCACTCATAATAGACCGACTCATACATAGATTCACCGGTTGGGACAGTTAAGAGTATTTGACAGTTTGATATTCAACACTAACCTGACCACCTTGCTCAATATAGAAACTTGTGCTCTCATGAATTATACCAACATCAACGCAGCCTCGGCACGTACCTCATACTCACCGCTCGTGTAGATAATTGTTTGGTTTCCAACCAAACAAATATAATCAGAAAGAGTTCGACCTGAACAACTTTAGAAAGATAAACCCGAATCAATAGGGAGACATACAACTCTCTAGCTTATATTATTTTATAAATTAAATGTAAAAGACAGTAAATACCTTTACAAAAATAGGAGAATGATAGCAGTGTGAGACCTAAGCATGAGAGCCAAGAATAAAAGAGCATTTTCCTTAAAAAGTAGATGACTGTGAATAATAAATGTCAATTATAGTACTAACAATTGTCTTCAATATGATTGTCAAAGGGAATATAGACCCATTTAGTTAAAACTTATGTATGGGTTGATTCTGATCATGTTTTTTTTTTCTAACGACATCATTCTTGATGTTGCGCGTTTTAATTTATGTTTGAAGAATACAGGATCCTAGTGAATCCTATGTAGGATTTAATAAGAAATCACATTAAAAATAGATGACTACCAGCCCCTATAAGTAGTTTCATAAGTGGGAAAGTTAATCTCATAAGCAATCTCAAACATCCCCTATAAGTAGTTTCATAAGCAATCTCAAACAACCCCTATAAGCAGTTATTCTAATAAGTAATCCCAAACAGCCCCAATAAGTAGTTTCTATAAGAAATCCCAAAAATCCCTTAAAAGTAGTTATTCTAAAAAGCAGTCCCATATAGGCTGTATAAATAGTTTCATAAGCAATCCCAAAGAGACCATAAAAGTAGTTAGTTTAATAAGCAATCTCAGATAGACCATACAATGTATGATAACCTAATGATAGTTCACATGTGTTTTCTATCATAAAAATAAACAAAAGAAAATGATCATACAAAAATATTAAAAGAGTAATCATTTTATTTCTGATGATATTATCGGATATATCGGTAGAATATGTTTTCCAAAATACTAAAAAAAGTACTAATGTGATTACAAAATACACTCATCATACAATCGATAGAGACGCATATCTAAATACCCCATCCCCCTTAATGGAGTATAGAAAGGAAAAAAAGATCATAAGCTCTTTAGATATACACAGGAACTTAACCTGACCCCTTTACATGCATGACACATGACGGTGGAAGGAAGGCTTATAATAGTTTAAAAGTTTAACATCTCGGAAATATCAAGATGCTTTCATCTACTTTTTTGTAGTGGCATTATCATTTACTTCTTTAGACTTAGAATGTGAATAAGATTTGAACCCACTGATAAAATTGGGGCTTTTGCATATATATCTTTCCAAAAATGCAAAATTGCATATATATCCAAAGCATGCATAAAAACCATTGTATTATGTGCATCAAAAACTTGTACAAAGGATATATATGCAATTATTCACTTTGGGAGAGATATATATGCAATTTGGCCGATAAAATTTAATCGTACCCTTATTACCTATATCTTTTGAAAGGAAAATGTAGAAAGAATGAATACCTGATAAACATATCATACCAGAAATAACCTCATCGGAATAGGAAGCGTGATTATAATGATTTATCCCTGAGTAAGACTCCTGCAAAAATGTTTTTGGATCAGGAGATTCAAAAAGAAAAAGAACATGTCAAATTGGCAAACGGTTCATCATATAAAACAACTTGTGAACATATCTACAAACACGAATTACCATCAAATTATTTTATGTTAACGATGACCAAATATGTTTTGAAGTACCTCAATAGTGTTTTTTGAATCTGAATATTTATCTTTCTGATCGACATCATTTATCGCTCTAATTACCGATCAACAACATTATACAGATAAGCAACAACGACTAAAATTACCTCATTCAATGCAAATATAGTTTGAAGTAGATCCACCAGTCACATCAGTTTTACAACATCCATAAATTTAGCATGAACGTCATTGGCAGTGGCAACATGAGCGATTGAGTGGGTTGAGTAATATGTCTAACATGCTCAAACCAATTTACTACATACAACAAAATTCTAAGCACAAGAGTAAAAGTTAAAATATTAACTCAATTAGTAACTAAATTATCGAGGCCCAAAATTATACATCATTATACAAAGTCACATCATTATACATATTATAGAATTTATATCCTCTCGTCAAGAAAAGTCGGGTGTAACAAAATTATCAAAGAAGATGCACAAATTGTACATATTAATGCATTTAAGAACCCAAAAAGTCAAGAATTAGCATGCCAATACTTCAAAAATAAAAAAAATAAAAAAATAAAAATCATCGAATAAAATAAAGTTGATAAAAAGTGTTATAACAAATGCTAACTTACGCATAAAGTTAATGGTACATACCATTTGCAAGTTCTACAACATACTCAACCTGCAAAAATGAAGGACAACAATAGGGGAAAGTCATTTTGCGTCATAAAAACCAACGAAGGCGAAATGAATGAAGGCTAAGACCGGAATTGTTAAACCATACCTGATCACATGTATATATACAGAATAACAGCCAAGCTCTATATTTTCACCACATATTAACCCATTTCGGCTGCAAAAATTTGATCATGAGATACAGATAGTTTATTCAAATTAAATAACAAAGCATTACTTCACATTTTCACCTAAGATACTTTAAAAAGCTAAACGTTAAAACATACTTCATTCTGCAAACATAACCCATAAGCTAAACGTTAAAACCTACAGACAAATTCATTATTGATAGTTAATCAAATCAAATACATTATATCAATACTAATGGGTAATTATTCAAACATAATCACATTTTTATGAAATACTTACCAATTTTTGCAAACAAAATAATTGTAATTTGCAACTAATAATTCAAAACCCAAAATATGAAATACTTACCAATTTTTCCTTGTTGACAGCATACAATTCACTTGCACATCGATTTGAAACTGTTATGACTGGTGTTTTGAATGGGTTTCTGAATCGGTGTATTGAATTGGGGATTTTGGTTCGTAGGTATTGAATTAGAGATAGAACCTAACATATTTTTGGGATCTTATACATTAAATGTTTTGGAGAAACTGCTCATGATTTGATTCAAATGAAGAATCGTATAAAAGTTGCTGTGGTTGAAGAAGAAGAAGCGGTTTTGAAAAAGTGGATGATTTTGAAAGCGTATTGCAATAGAATGGAAGCGTGTAGGAGATTTTTTTGAATCTTCTGTAATTGAATGAGTTTGCTGTGCGTTTTTGATGATAAGGTGTGAATAATGAGCTGCATAAGGAGGTTGTACACATTAAATCATCGACCAATCAAAGTGAAGACACATCAGCGCATTGATTGCATTGGGTGCTTAATCGGGTTGTAACATGTAGCTGTTTATTATATAGTATAGATATAGATTGATGTAACGGGCTCAAGTCTGAGTCTATAATATTTCTAGTATTACTATAAATCTGTACGATGTAATCAATCAAATATTCATTCAAGATTAGATTATTCTCTGTATACTTACAATTATGTCATTTACGTTTCTTGGATAATCAACTTACAAGACGCCACCACTTTGTTACCATTAACCACCAATTTTGAGCCATATCACATTCGATAAATATGTGTTCTAATGATTCCGTTCCGTCGTCACAAAGCGGACATCTTATCGAATGAAGGTTGATTAGTCGTTGATCGAGTTTTGGACGGGTGGGAAGGCGATTATTAATGGTACGCCAACTATGGATATTAATCTTAATGGTTCGCCAAGATTTGGAATTTTCATTTTTTTTTTTTTTTTTTGGCCAAGCTAAGGTAGGTCTTTACTGACAACTTTTACCCTTACATTTTGCAACTGTAGGTAAACATTGGCACTCGGCTGTAGTGACGATGTTTTACCTAGTGACACATTTTGGTGTGCGAGTAATGAACTTTCTTGTGGTGTAAATGTGTATATTCTTATTGCATTTAGTGACCCAAATTTAACAACAAAAAAGGTTTATTGTTTTTGGCAACAGTATTGGAATTAAAGATCGGGATTGATTATATATGTATGGAATTAAAAATTGCTCAGTTGAGATGGTAAATGGAATTACACATGGCAATACAAGATAAATGCCATTTAGTGGCCGAGGTTCTTTCTCAAAAAACAGTCACTAAAGATATCATTGTAGATTTTCTGACGGAAAGAAAGATTACCAAAAGGTCTGTTAAAGATTAAATTGTATGTCTTGTGTTAGACAGCTCTGTGTGGGGAGGAAAGCACACGCCGTTCGTCCCTTTGCTTACCGACGGTGGCGCCGTTGGTGTATCGAGCCAATCGCAATTCATCTGCCATATGGCATTTAGCCGTTACACCAGCTTACCGCTATTGGTTTTTTTTTTTTTTTTTTTTTTTTTCCTTTTTTTTTTTGTTTTGGGAGTCGGTGGTATTTTCTGTTGGGTTTTTTGTGGGACCTGATAAGTGTTATTGTTTTTTTTTGTTGGGGAGGGGGTTTTAGTTATTGGTGTGTTATTGGGAAGGGGATGATGTGGCGCTGAGGTGGCAAATGAATAACGTGTTATTCGTTCCGTCCACACTAAGCACTCTTATACAGTAGCAAATTAAAGCATAATTTAGGGCCCGTTTGGTATTCGGTGACTGGGGGTGTGGATTGATAGATACATTAAATAATACGTTTGGTAGCAAAAAAATTTCCCGACACACTATCAAGAATGATAGAATCGATACCAACCTCCACTAGTTACCATCACTTATATCAACCAATTAAAACTAGTTTGACTCGCACATTCTTTCCATCTAAAATTCTCAGCCACAAAAAAATATACTTTTTCTTTTTTTAATCATTTATTTTCTTTTATTATTTTTAATAATACTTTTATATTTAATTAATTAATATTTTTCTTTTATCCCTACCATCTTTCTCTCTCCTCCTTTTCTTTCATTTTATACCGAATCCAAATCTTATTTTAAACCCGCGATCATACCAAACGCACCCTTAGTCGGTAAAGATAATCCTTTGGGGTTCTTTTAGTGGGCACAAGTGGTCCATCAATGTAAATCACGGGCACAACAAGTGCTTTTCATGAAGAGCGCTATACATTTAAATCATCGTCCTTGGATAGAGACTAACAATATAAAACTTGGTGTTTACAAAGAAATGATGTTTTAAGAAATCCAAAGATGCACGAAAAATCGGTTAGACACCTGTACATAAGTAGGCAACTAGCAGGGTACTCGCGCGTTGCGGCGGCGGGTATCCTGAAATAAAATTTTTCGGTGAATCATGTATTTTAGTTTATTATGTTCTTTTTGACAATAAATTTACGGATATCAAGAATTTCGTATAGCCCGTGCCCATTCGGGCTCGAACCCGTTGGCCCGTGCCTGTTCGGGCTCGAGCCCGTTTGGCCCGCGCCCGATCGGGCTCAAGCCCATTTGGCCCGTTGCCCGTTCGGGCTTGAATATTTGTATAATGTGCTTTATTATTTGTATTAGTGAAATTTAATGCAGGAATTGTGTTTAATTTGGTTATACAATATGCTTGATAATTTGTATTTCTTATGTAAGGGGTGTTTTAATAACTGTATTAATTGTATTTATTGACCAGTTAATTAATTGATTACATTAAATAGCATTAATGTGGTGTTTTGTTGTACAATATGCCTCTTGTCTTGCACGTCTGAAAATTATGTGCATTAAAGTGTTGTACACTATGTTTCTTTTCTTGTAAGTAGTAGTCATTATAGTCATTAATAACATTGACCACTTTAATAGCATTAATGTTGTAAGTCTGAAAATAAGTCTGAAAATTACACCATGCTTATTTTTTGTACACTATGCTTATTTTGTTGTAAGCCTGAAAATTGTGTGCATTAAAGTGTTGTAAACCATGCTTAATTTTTTGTAAGTCTTAAAATTTTGGAGAGAGAGTGCTTCCTCCATTATATGTAGTATAGATGAGTTGTGTATTAATCTTGATTAGCATATGTTTAGGGATTGATTATCTATTTACCATAAATAGATCATAGAGTAGGCTATATATATCACGAGGCAGTGTATCTCTTCTTGTATCATAATCGAATAAAACAGTTTACCATTCTTACATGGTATCAGAGAACTAAAGCACCTAACCCTAAAACCAAAAACAACCGCCACTTTCATTTTTCCGGCCGTCGGCTTCGACCGGCGGTCCAAAGCACTTGTATCCTTATCACCATCGTATATACTTCATCTCTACACAAACAGATCCTTTTATTAATTCAGAGAATTTGATTCGCAAAATAAAAATAATACTCTAATAATAATAATAATAATAATAATAATAATAATAATAATAATAATAATAATAATAATAAGCCGCCACTTTGTTTTGACATCATTAGAAGACTACTGAGTTACATATATTGTTTATTTACTAGGCGAACGTGCAAAGGAGAAAGGATTTAATTCTTTGGTTTCCTTACAGTACCCAGTACATGGTAGGCGAAACGAAAATGATTTCTACGTTTGCGATGCGTGGCTAGTTTTTATTTTTTATAGTTAAAATAAATAAAAAATAAAGGCGGATCTTTATGTTTTTCTAGAGAAAAACACGCCCCGTTTGTTTGGAAGGTTCTTTGGGGTTGAAGTTTTAGAACCAACTTTCGTTTTATCATCTTTTCTGTTATGAACAAAGATTACTACTTTATCACACAAATTAACTATAGATCGAATGGTACTCAAACAAGAACAAGATAATGAAGAGTGTGGATCGTATGTAAAGATTACCGATGGTTTATTAGCTTAAAAGAAAGAAAAAAAACACAAACATTAAGAACACACACTCTCACCCTTTGCTATCTCTTTTGATACACTTTAAGATACACACATGAGAACTTATGATAATGAGGTGAGAATGTGTCTTTTATGCCACACATGTGACGCCTCAATGGGCTTTGATGGGCTTGGAGTGGGCTTTTGTTTTGTACTAGACTTATACATAAAGTCTTACATATTTAACTACCAAAAGCCCACTTTGCTAGACTAACTTATGCATACAACACACAAGTTACAATGTTACAAATGACCATCACTTTGTATTTATAAATTAAATGCTAACAATCTCCCCCTGAGGGATGGTCATTTCAATGATGCTCCCAGTGAAATGGTCTTTTGTCTTCGTTGTCTTTAATTTTGTGTGTCGTTGTAGAATAGTCTTGATTCTTCGTTCCTTCATGCTTTGTGATCTTCAAAGTATCGTCTTTTGGTCGTTCTTCCCTTGATCAACATCTTCTTTGCATTTGCATCGACTTTGTAGCTGTTGAAACATATGATGATGGTTGATGGACTTTCGTTAGTACCTGCATAAACCAGTTAGCAATAAATTATCCAGCGCTTACAGGTTCAGATTTCGAGATTGTTGACAGCATAGTGTGAAAACTTTCTCTAATCTTAACCAAGGCCGTTGAGAGCCTCTGAAGTATACCAGAGTATCACTTCAAGACTATAGACCGTTTGAAGCACGTAACCATCATTATATAAGGCAAGATCCTTAGATCTCATTAGGACTCTTACAACTTGTGTCTTTAGTGGTGAACACAAGTGCATTGTATGGAAAGTGTTCCTAAGAGATCTTTGATGAATCTAATGGCCCTAGACTCAATAATGTGCGTTTTAGTTTTAGTAGTCTGAGGCATGGAGCAGAGTGCCACCTTTTCAATATCAACACATCTCGGAATGAGAGGCCGATAGATTATGTAGTGTTCTCCGTGAGAAATTAAACAAATATCTTTTAAGAGATATCTGAGTGGCTAGGAGGGGTGGTGCAGCGTGTCACTGGGTCCATGACGTCTTGTCTTCAATATTAGTATCAACTTGTGATAACCGATAGTAGATGTATTGACCCGGTTTCTTACCTAAGTCTTCATGGAGGGCTATTTCTTTTCACCCTTTCATTCAACTTTTCTTTTTAATTCTTCAACCCCTTCTTTCCCTTTCTCATATAATCCTTTTTTCAATCTTACCTAAGGACTTCTAATTCTAATCTATTGGAATTGTCCTTGGGTAGATCCCTCCGGCTCTGGCGGATCATTGGACATAAACCTAACCATAATCACCTTATTACTCCATGATTATCCTAGATTTATTGATCACTTGCCATAAAACCTTTTGTGAAAATCTCTCAAAGTGTTTATGAATAAACACATTTTTGGTTAACACTTCGAGAGTTTTGCATTTTCTGAAATACTCCCCCTTCACATGTGCTCTTGCATTTTTAAGATAAATTTGCACATGTTGGGTAGAGTTCGCACATTTGAAATGATTGATTTTCAATTAATATGACCATTGCGAGACACGTTTATATCACTAGATAGACTAGCTTGAAGTTATTACCCGTCCTGGTCATATCAAAAGAACATCTCACGAATTGGTACATTCCACTCGGACATGTCCTTTGCGAGACACGTTTACATTACTGGATAACCAGCTTGAAATTATTACCCGTCCTGGACAAGCCTTTTCGATTTCTGACATTTATTTTTCGTCAATTCGAGGGTAAAATTTTGAGTCTTTTTGTAGAGCACGACTCACTGACATTACTTTTCGATCACATTTTAATCACGTCTTCTCCCCCTCAAAAATAGCATGCAGTGATATTTTTGATATCGACTGATTAAATTGAAAACTTGTTGGAGAGAAAGACGGATTTGAGCATGAAATTGGAACATTTTGTTGTTCATTATATACTCCCCCTTAAACAAAGCATATTTTTAAACATTTGAGTTTAAAATCAGTTTAAGGGTTTAGGAGGGAGTTGTCTTGAGCACAGAATTTTGAGAAAGATTTTGAAAAATCTTATTGAAAGATCTTGATCATGTGCTCAAGGATTTTATTTTTTCCATTAACATTACGAGTCCTGATCAGAAATAATCAGAAGTCATCAATGTAGCGCGGGTTTCGTACTGGAATATACGAAAGCCGTAATGAAGAAAATTTTGAGAAACGACATGTTTTTAGAAAAAAATTTAAATGAACTCTCGCTAAAGCATCTGTACATGTCCGTATCATTGTTGAATGACATTGCTAGATACGTACAGAATATCGATTATACGAGAGACATGTCGTGAGAAGACTATTTTTGGTTTTTTGATTTTATATTGTTTTTGTATTTTTGAAGCTTTTCTATTTTTATATTTTGTTTTTGTTGGATTTTCAAATTTTGTAATTTGTTTTTCAAAAATATTTACAGCGAAGCTTTTTGAGATAAATTAAGAAGATTCAAGAATACTTTCTAACTCTTCGGGAGTTAGGCTTCGCATTCCAATTCGTCGGACTAAGTTGTTAAACCGCTCTTTTGGGAGGGCTTTAGTAAATAGATCGGCGAGTTGGTATTCAGTCTTCACGAAAAATAATTCCACAGTACCCTCTTCTACATGTTCCTTTATGAAGTGATAGCGGACTCTAATATGCTTGGTCTTCAAGTGTTGAACAGGATTGCACGAGATGGCTATGGAACTTTTCGAGTCACAATACATAGGTATGCGGTCGAAAGAGAAGCCATAATCTGTGAGCTGTGTCCTCATCCATAGAACTTGGGCACAACACATAGATAGAGACACATGCTCGGCTTCTGCGGTTGATAGAGCAGTGCAGTCTTGTTTCTTTGATGACCAGCCTACTAGCTTTTCCCCCAAAAATTGTGCTCCTCCTGATGTACTCTTTGCTGTAACTTGGCAACCGGCATGGTCTGCATCTGAAAATGCTATTAGTGTAAACTCCGAATCCTTTGGATACCAAAGTCCCATGTTAATGGTTCTTCGTAGGTACCGAAAGACCCGTTTAACCTCTTGGAGGTGAAGTTCGGTAGGCCTTGCCTAAAACCGTGCTAATAGACAAACAGCAAAATGTATATCGGGTCGACTAGCAGTTAAGTACATGAGAGAACCAATCATGCTCCGATATTTCTTCAGATCCATGGATTTCCCATATAATCAGCTCCTATTTTTGGTGATGTGACCATTGGTGTACCAACAGAGTCACAATTTTCCATTCCATGTTTTTTCAAAATCTCAATTGTATATTTAGCCTGATTAAGAAAAATATCACGTGGGGATTGATGAATTTGTAATCCCAGAAAGAATTTTAATTTCCCCATCATGGACATTTCAAATTTTCTTTTCATGAGATTTGCAAAATGTTTTGAATGTTTCGGATTTGTGGACCCAAAAATTATGTCGTCCACGTAAATCTGAACAATCAAAATGTCATTTTTGAATTTTCTTGTAAACAAGGTCGGATCAATTGTTCCTTTGGTGAAATTATTATCAAGTAGGAAAGATGATAATTCGTCATACCACGCCCTTAGGGCTTGTTTCAAACCATAGATAGCTTTCTTTAGCTTGTAGACGTAGTCTGGATGATCTTTGTCAACGAATCCGTCTGGCTGACTCACGTACACTTCTTCTTTCAGATTTCCATTCAAGAAAGCTGTCTTGATATCCATCTGATAGACCGTGATGTTTTTGTGAGCTGCATATGCTAAGAAAATCCTGACTGCTTCAAGCCTTGCTACTGGCGCGAATGACTCCTCAAAATCTATCCCCTCTTCTTGTCTGAATCCCTTGGCCACGAGACGAGCTTTGTTGCGAATTACAGTCATCTCTTCATCCTTTTTGTTTTTCCATAACCACTTAAGATCAATGACGAGTTTGTCAATTGGTCTTGGAACTAAATCCCAAGTGTCATGTAATTGATATTGCAGAAGTTCTTCCTGCATCGCTTCAATCCAAGCATTGTCTGCCATTGCTTCCCGAATGTTCTTTGGCTCTATTAGACTGACTGAGCAGACGTAGATGCACATGTCGCAATCGGTGTTGAGTTGTTTTCTCGTCTGAATTGGCCTTGAAGGTTCACCAATAACTTGTTCTATTGGATGGTCTTTTGTCCACTGTAACGTAGAAGGGTACCTTGGATTTGACGAATGCGTGTTAGACGGTTCATGTAACCTTGAAGATGATTCAGCAGAATCTGTTGCAAATGGGTTTTCGAACACTTCTTCTTCTAACACAGCATCGTTTTTTTGTTGCTCATCAACTCTTGGTAGAACAATTTCAATTACTGGAGTTGGTGGAGTAGATGTTGATGACGTGGAGGGAGTTGGTGCGTCAGCTTCGAATGTTGTTGTGCATCTTGCGGTGGTAGTGGTGGTGGTTGTTGATTTTGAGCGGGTGCAGCAGAACGTTGTTTAGATGCATTTATCGAAGCGCCACCATAGTACTCATCATACATAAACTCGAAGAAATTTTCCAGTTCTTGATTTGTTGGTGTTTCGGTGTGAGTTGATTAAGCTCCTTGGGGTACGAGTCCTGAACTTATGTGTCCAAAAGTCTGAACATTTGGTGCGGGTCCTGATCTGGTATGATTAGGAGCCATGGGGTTAAGCACGGGTTCTAGAGCGAGTCTTTCAGAAGCCATTTGCGAAATTTCGTCAAACTTCACATTCATCGTCTCCATAATCCTTTTCGTTCTCCTGTTGTACACCCGAAATGCCCTCGAGTTTTCTGAATAACCAATGAAGATTCCAATATCACCCTTAGCTTTCAATTTCCCCAGATCTTCTCTGTCGTTCGTTGGATAGCACAAAGCGCCAAATACATGAAGGTAAGAGATATCGGGCTTTCTGTTGTTCACTAGTTCATATGGGGTTTTATTGAATCTTGGATGGACTAGGAATCGGTTCTGAGTGAAACAAGCAGTGCCAACAGCATCAGCCCATAAGAATAGTGGTGCACTAGAATAAATCAGCATTGTGCGAGCAGCTTCCACAAGAGTTCGATTTCTTCTTTCAACTACCCCATTCTGCTATGGAGTTCTTACAGCTGATGTCTGATGTGTGATTCCAGCATCTTCAAGGTAGGTTCTTAACTCCTGATTAGTGAATTCTGTGCCATTATCTGTTCTTATGATCCTTACTGGAGCTCGAAGTAGGACTTGAATTAACTTCAGAAAGGTGATGATGATGCCTGGTGCTTCGTCTTTTGACCTCAGAAACTTTACCCATGTATATCTTGAAAAGTCATCCACGATTACAAGAATATACTTCTTCCCATTTATGCTTGCAACTCTCATTGGGCCACATAAGTCCATATGCAACAGATGTAACTTATCAACCGAACTGGGTACGGTTTTAGGTTTATAAGTTGCCCTTTTGCTTTTTCCTTGCTCACAGGATGGACATAAGTGTTCTTTGGTGTATTTGAACTTTGGGAGACCGTTAACGATGTTGTCTTTGGCAAGCTTGTTGATAGTGTCAAAGTTAAGATGGGACAAACGTCTATGCCACAACCAGGACTTTGTTTCACATGCTCTTGTCATGAGACAAATTGGTGATGAAGAGGCCATTTGGTTTATGTCGATAGCATAGAGATTGGTGCCACGATTCCCAGTTAAGAGATCATCTCCAACCAAATTCCTAATGAAACAAGTGTTTCTCCTAAATGCAACCTCTAAATCTGGATCGCAAAACTGCCCGACTAAAAACAGATTGTGTCCCAACCCTTCGACATAGTAAACCCGAGTTATTAAGTAGTTCCCAAACTGAAGATCTCCATAACCCAGAATAGCTGCTACATGATCATTTCCAAACCGTACAGTTCCCATGAACTGCCATACAAAGTTGATTAGCAGCTTCAAATTCCTGGTCATGTGCTTGGAGCAACCCGAGTCGACGATCCAAAGACAGATTTCGATAACCTGCCAAGAACAGAAGAGTTTGCATTTGGAAACCGTATATCATTTGGTTCCATGGGGTTAGGGGTAATAAATGAATCACACTCAGAGAATGATTCTATTTGTTCTTTTGGAACAACTTTTAATTTCCCATTCTTAAGTGTAAACTTTCTACCCGTTGGTTTCCATGCACAAAGCTTATGATAGTCCCTAGGCAATAGACTACTAGTGATTGTCCTAGATGCTGCAATAAGTCTTTGAATATATCTAGTCCTAGCACTAGTTCCTGGAGGAACATCTTTCTGTTCAGGCATAGCATTCTCATTCTCATGATTAGAAACAATATCATCACAAACATTTTCAGATAACGATTTCTTACGCATTAAAAAAACAGATTCATTGCATGCACTTGAAACAGTACTCTTAACATTACATCCTGATGACATATGTTTCTTATTCGAAAGCGATAAATTCCTATGGTGTTCTTCTACTTCTTTGCATTCACTCTCAGAGACATGCGAGACTCTATTGTTCCTGGTATTGCTCCTAGGCTTTTGTCTGCTGCTCCTAGAGGTGCTTTCTAATCCTGTAGAAGGTAAGGCACACTCATTAGAATTTATGTTGTTGTCCTGAGAGGTTGTTGTAGCATTCCTAGACTCGTTTGGATTATCTTTTTTACTTTTGTCTATCGCCCTATATGTGTAAGATGTAGAGGCAGGCGCAGTAGTGGGACTAATCCTATAAAGGCCAGGCGCTATCACATTGGATGTTTTGACAACAGCTTTTTCTTTATTAGCACATTGTTTAGGTAAGGGTGTTTGAGTGACTGGTTTTGTCAAATCAATTGTCACATCAACCTTTGGAACCGTTTGAGAAATTTTCATTTTTGGTTGATCCGAAGTTGATGGTTTTGCAAACTTAGTTTCCTGACCCTTCCTATTTAGACTGTCCAGCTGAGAATTCAAAAGATTATTTTGTTCTTTCATATTCTTGTA
Organism: Artemisia tridentata subsp. tridentata; assembly: GCA_021014915.2. NCBI lineage: Eukaryota > Viridiplantae > Streptophyta > Magnoliopsida > Asterales > Asteraceae > Artemisia > Artemisia tridentata. The sequence continues at coordinate 85,895,916 of CP139504.1, forward strand.
AGCACGCTCATACGACAATTTTCTAATACTTGCATTCTTCCTTTTTTCGATCAAGTTGTTTAAAATACGTGACATTTTCTTTTTCAAGTTTAGCAAGAGAAATTTCATATTTTATAACAATTTTAGAAGTCTCAGCTCTCAGTCTTTCATCATCTTCCACAGAATATGTTTGATAAATAATGGACATAATTTCGGTCGATAGAACTACCTCGAAGAGGTATCATTATGGTTTTCCAAAACTTTGATGCGTTTAATGTTTTCATTAGCTTCCTTCACCAGGGATTGGTGGTCCTTGACGAAGTCGGCTGTTTCTTTTAAAATAGCATTTTCAACATGAATTACTCTCGCACTTATGTTATATAGTGGAGTAGTAATTTTTGCTTGAAACACCTTTTTCATTTCATTATGAAAACTTGAATGCCAGTTGCTGATGCTAATATTTGTTTTTAAATCAACAATACTTTGAAGTGTTTTTACTTTATCTTTCAGATCATCCAAGTATCGTCTAGCTTCACTTGTGTTAAAAGGGTTGCTAGAGGACATTTGTACCAGATTTGAAAGATTTTTAGAAACAACTCTTGGTTTTGTTGAAACAACTGGTCCTTTGAAAACCTTTGTTGGTGGTTGTTGTTTATCAAAATTCACCCCAGAAAGTATGTTAAGCTTGTTATAATCAATGGGTTTGATTTCTGGGTTCATTTGTCTCATTTTGATTCTACTCTCCTCGGCAAGTTCAATCGTTTCATCCAAATCCGGAACTTCGAGAGGATCATGTTTATCAAACAGCACATTACCATTATATAACACATTTTGTTCTTTCTGAGCTTTCTTGAGACGATAAGGGTTTTCATAGCCGATAGCCATTTTCTTCATTGTATGTAAAAGCGGGTTTGGATCTTTAATAAGCATATTAATTGTTTGAGCAGAATGACCCGTTTTAACAAGCAAATCTTCCAACTTTTTAATTGTGTCTTGGTTTTCAATGATTTCATCAAGAAGTTCATTTTCGCGTTTTGAAAAATTTGCTTTCAACTGTTTCTTTTCTTTTTCAAGATCAGAACAAGTTGATTTTTGTTTAGAAAGTTGGTTTTGCAAATCTGAAACTTCCGTGTTTAAGGATCTTATTTTCTTGTTTAAGTTAACATCGAGGGTGTCAAACTTAATTTGTAATTGTTTTTCCCTTGAAACGGAGTTTTTGTAACCATCTTCTAATTCGGACTGTCGGGTCGTATTGATTTCAAAAACTTGTTCATTCACCTTATATCTCTCAAGCTCAGCGGTCAATTTTTCATTCGCGGCCTTAACATCGCGATTGACCTTTTTGACATTCTCAATTTCAACACTACAATTGTGCAATAATGATTCAAAAAACGCACATGTTTCCTCATCATTCTCGGCATGCTGTGACTCGAAGCCTCCATTAGGATCCATATCTGGAATTGCCAAATTAATAGAGCTACAACTTGGCGTGTCCATATATGTATCATAAGTGGATGTTGGAGTCGCAGGATGTTGTTCATCATGAGTCGACATATCAAATATTTCATTATTGTGACATGTAGTGAACGGTGGTACCTCAGAGACTGCATTGGTGTCATACACAGGAGGTGTTTCAGAGTCCGTGTCATAATTAGCCTCATGAAGATTGGCCATGAAAATGCAGTTTGCATCGATGTCCTCAAGATCTTCCATATCATCCATAAGAGCCATAAAATCATTCTCTTCTGAACTCAACTGTAACCCAGCTGTTTCCTTCTGTGCCAACATTAATGCTTTCTGCAGATAAGCTGGATCTCTCTTTTTTGGCTTGTTGAGACAGTTCCTTGCCATGTGACCGACTCCCTGACAGTTGAAACACTTAATCAAATTACCCAGATTCATATTCCCAGCACCTGGAGCAGCAACATTCCCAAACTGATTTCCTACATTTTGACCCCTCTGATTTCCAACAACTGGACCCATCTGATTCCCTGCATACTGACCCATCTGATTTCCAACATACTGCCCTGCATTCTGATTACCCATCTGATATCAAGGAGCATATCCCTGCTGATTCCCATAACCTCCAACTGTCTGTCCTGGTAGACCCATGTTGAAACTCGGCTGTGTAATCTGCTTGTTGCGAGTGTTCGATGAGATTCTTTGTTTGTTGTTGGTAGGTGTTGAGTATCGTCCTTGGAATGCCTTTGTTAGGTAAGCAAACGCTTGAGTCAAAGCAGCAGTGGACTCATCATTGTCATTAAATTCTGATTCTGGGTATTGCGGGTATTGTTGTTGTGGGATGACTTCTTGTTGTTTTGGGTAGAATGGTGGTTGTGGAATATATTGTTGTTGCATGAAGTTCTGAGTGGAAGATGAAGAGGGTTGTGTATTCACTGTTGCAGGTGTACGTGTTTGAGCAATGAGTGCAAAAGGATCATGTTGCTTTCCTAACTTCTCTTTCCTGACTTCATTTGCCTCTGCCTGGTTTTGCTTTAGGAAATCATAGAGCTGATCATAGTTCACCTGATGAAGGTCCTTTGTTTGGTTAACAATCGTGACAAAGCGTCCCCATTCTTCTGGTAGATTGTTGATGAACTTGATGTTTTGGACAATTTGCCTTGGTGACAATTTGTTTCTGATGAGCTCGTTCATTAAGGTGCAAAACCTGGTGTAGTAAGATTCAATGGGTTCCGCTGGAGTGGATGTGAACTTCTCCCATTCTGTTAGCAGCTTCTTTTCAACATCCTGTTGTCCAATTTCTGTGCCATAACAAAGCCTTCTAACTCGTTCCCACATATCATAAGCTGTTTCACAACTGTTAACAGCAGCAAAGATCTCTCGTGGTAAACCAAGTTGTATTAAGTGCATTGCCAAGTCATCAGCTGCAATTTGCTTCCAATCCTCTACTGTGTAATCATCTTCTCTTTGTAAACGAAGGAATGGTAGAGTAGGAGGTGCATCATTTGGATTTCCAGGGTCTTGAATCTGACGAGGCTTGAATGGTCCATTCTGGATGGAGTTGAGTAGGAGTCTACCTTGTCCGTCAGGTTTGGTTTTGATGTAGCGAAGCATACGGCTCGTCCATTGAAGATATCCACCTTTTTCTAGCATAGGAGGACGGTTTTCTGCACCGGCTGCATGTATGTCTTGTTGAGTAGTCATTGTTGATGTTTTGTATGATAAAGTTGATGTAGGATCGTTGCAACGAAATAGGTGTTGTGGTTTTTGAAGGTTAAACTTAGTTGTTGTTGTGAAGTCTTGGTTCTTTGTTGATGATCGGTTGAAGTTACTTGCAATTTAGATCAACTATGACAATTTAGATTGATGCGTGGTTTTGCGACCTTACAACAGGTTTTACCTCTCGAGGGATCTCGAGAAGCTTGCAATCCCCACCAGGCAGTGTACCTGACCGATGTAGTATAGTGAAGTGGCAAGTACCGGGGGATTGATCGTTCTCTAGGGGAATAGTGTCGTTAGGATTGAAAAACTACTCTAATAGGTCTAAGGGTGAGGGAATATTCTTTTTGTATTTTTATATTTTTATGAAAGCAAGTAAAATCTCGGGTTTGAAGGAGTGGGCGGAATTAGTTGCTAGTCAACTAACCCAATTAACTACAATTGCAAATAAAATAAAATAACTGAAAATGAAAAGGTTGTGAAACTTATATGGGGAGAAATGTGTTTACTTAGATTTCCTTACTCCCTAACTATCTTTTACCGGTTGATTAGTGTGCATTAATTGCGTGGATGACGGGTGTATTCCTTAATACCAATCGTGGGGTGGCGTACGTACTTCCCCAACTCTACAAGCTCCTACTTCACTCCTATGTCGAGCCGGCTAAGAAGCTCCTAACATGGGATCACTAGAATTCGCTCATGCATTAAATACAACCATAAAAACCTTAGTACGCATTGGTTCATGTTTCTTAAGACGTTCAAGCAAGTTACCGTATAGGAGGTTAGCCAGTTTTCTTAAGCCTACCATCGATAAACAATCATCCAATACAATTAATAACACACCAACAACCAATAATCAATAGTTAGGTTTCATTAGATCTAAGCAAACATAAGATAAATCTAGCCTAGCATGTTAATTAAAAGACAAGAACAAGATATAATCAAACAACACATAGACATATTGAATGATTAAATGATTACTTATCTTCAATTAAACATGGGAGATCCAAGGGTATAAAACCCTTAAAAATGGCAGAAAATTCGTCTTAGGGTTTCTCCTCACAAAGTTGCACACTAATGACTAAAAATTGCAAAACTATATATAGAATTTAGGGGATGACGGCGTCACGTTGTAGGAGGTGACGTCGTCACCTCGCCGCGGCTAGGGTTCCCGGATGGTCTTCCTGACGTCGTCCCTCTTTAATCCTCCAAAATCCACTCTGGCGCGTCAAGGGTTGACGCCGTCACAATTGTGCTTGACGCCGTCTCTCTTTAACTTAAACCGTGATAGCCTTGATCACCTTAAAGGGTGACGCCGTCAGACTTCCTTTGTAAAACTTTCTGGCGCGTCACGTGTATTTGTCATATCCACCTCTTTTACCAAGCCGTGACGCCGTCAGGAGCAATCCTTGACGCCGTCACGTGTACTTTTCCAGCAGCTTTGGAGACTTTGTCGTTTTCTTCACTTTTATGCTCCAAAAACGTCCAAAATGCTTCCTTTTCCAGATTTCTTCTCCAAGGTACCTAAAATGACAAAAGGAACAATTTAGGGCAATATTTGATCAAATAAATACGATTTAGGGCTTAAATGACCCCCTAAAAGCGGTACACTTTTCGCTTCATCAAATACCCTTACACTTGAGATTTGCTTGTCCTCAAGCAAATGCGCTTTTATTCTAATCAAAATACAAGTTAGGGGTCATTTAACGCTAATATAAAAGTAATTACAACAAATAGTCGTTCCACTTTAATCATAATAAGCACGGAGATTACAAACTAGCACCTTACAAGTAGTGTTTAGATACTCACATCTCTCAGGTGTCATAAAAGTATATCTCATAAATGAAAATGGATAATATCTCTCACTACCTGTCATAGCAAATAGATTACCATAGGCTTGGGAAAGGATCAAAAACCTCCTCCACTATGCGTAAGCACCTAAGATAAACTATCAAAGAGGGCTTTTAAATGGGTTATAACGTTAGGTGTAGGGATATGATAAACACGGATTTGTTGGATAAGTGATATTTTACTGGTGGCGAGTTAAAGATCTTGATTAATTACATGTACAATATGGCGTTGCTAAGCCAAGACTAGACTCGACTTAAGCTAAAAACAAAATAAAATAAACATAAAATAAACATAAAATGAAACGGGATGGTAGTCCGTATGTTTTTTTCTACTTTTCTTTTTTTTTCTCATTTTTTTGTATTTTTCTTGGTTTTTTCGATTTTTTTTTTTTTTTTCATACACTCTTGCCCTACCATCCAAAATAATACATCGTAGGGGCGTCGCATTCCCCTTACACTTGAACTTTTACATAACTTTACAAATAACTATTCCAATGACTCGAATTAAGATAATCGAAACACTTGGAGTACTTTTAAAATATTTAGCACATATGGGGGTAATAATGTTGTTCTTCCCCATTACTCCATTACACTAGTACTTTACCCATGAGTCCCAATCGTCCCAAAACAATATGTACAAGGATATGACTCGACTTAGCAACCATGTAATCAATTAGATAATTAACTAAGGGTTTAAACAAATGTTGTCACAATAATGCACTAAAAATGAGTGCATACAAGGTAGGCTAAGGCGATTTGGGTGTACATTTAAGTGGGGTGTAAACAAATTCTTCCTTTAAGTAAAATGCTTAAAGTTAGAAACGAAAAGATAGGTTCTGAGGGGTGTACTAGGGGTATCATGTACTAAAAATGAGTACAACGCAAAGGGTGTGGGAGAATTACTTGACCAATGTAGCCAATGTAATTATAAAAAAACACAGGTGTAAAACAATGGGTTAATCCTAATGCCTCTTATCATGTAGTAAATCTAACTACACGAATGTAGTCTCACTTGTGGCCTCGGAATGGTCCTAACGCAAGTTCTAGAATCTAAGTGCTACCGGTACACACATCATAGCATAAATGCTTTTCCTACCAATTCTAGGGGCGAACCTCACATATTTGGGGGTGAAAAATTTTTTAGTGGTACGGTTTTTGTGCTAGTCATATAACTCCTATCCGTGAGACGCTCATTAAGACCAAAGTTTCACTCCTATATGTTGTAAAAAAATTTAAATTTGGCACTAAAATTGCCTTAACAGGTATTTTCTCTCAGTTTTATTACACATCTACCATTAAACAAACAAAAATCAAGCGTAATAGCATTCTCTAAAGTATCGTATTTTACCCCCCCCCCCCCTTACACTTAAGATGAACATTGTCCCCAATGTTCAAATAACAAGATGTAAAAGTAAATAAGGTAAAATAATGAAATCAAATACTCCCCTGATTCGTTTGGTGGATAAAGAGGTAACATGGTTAGATCTTCTTCCAAGAGAAAGTAGAAGCTCCAAGACTAAAGCATCGCCAAAAGCTAGATTCCACATACATCTCCTTGTCCAAAATAACCTGTTAAACCTGAGAAAACAAACACGAAAACCTGCATAACAACGGCGGGATAAATCTATATAAGGATATAATGCTTGTGGAATGATTATTTTGCAGATTCCTGGAGTTTATAAGTTAGAGATTTAATAAAAACTTTTTATGATTCCGGTAGAAAAACGAAACTTTCAAAAATTTCAGAAAATTAAAACCTGACGCCGTCAGGTTGTAAGGCCTGACGCCGTCAGAAATGATCTGACAGAATTCTCATGTTAAGTTTCCGGAAAATTTCTGGAAAAACCTATACCTTACTTCCTGGAATTCCTGCAAAACATCATTATGACTCGATACAAGCATTTGACTCAAACAATTACTAATATGTATGTTAATTTAATATTGTTATGATTCATGTTCATTTGTTCTAATAAACCGATTTGTATTTCCCTTACACTTATCTTTTGCAAAATACCTTTATATGTAGTTAAGACGAAGTTAAAAACAAGATAAAGCATTCTCACAATTTAGTTTTGAACATGAATCAATAATAATAAAAATTAAACATACATATGGAAGCAAATAAAATCAAACAAACAAATAAATAAACACACAAAGCAAATAAAGCTTGGGTTGCCTCCCAAGAAGCGCTTTTCTTTATTAACGAGTCTTGTAGCTAGACTCAAAGTTACGTACATTACGTTATTCCATCATTCATAATGACGTATCCCTGATAGATATAATCCTTGTTATTAGGGTGGTGGTGTCTCAATCGCTCGACATTCGCAGTCACTTCACCTCCTCCCTTGCTGGTCAAGCTTACTACCCCATCTTGGTGTAGACTTTTAATTGTGAATGGTCCGTACCACCAGGGACTTGGTTCATCGGTAGGTGCTTTTGTTTCTGAATGCCTTAGGAGCACTAAGTCTCCTTTTGTAAATTCAACGGGGTTATTGGTCTGCTCATTAGCCTCAATATAATCGTTATTTCCACCCTTACATTCTCTAATCTCATTTTCATTGTAATTCTTAATCCTTGCCTCCCATGCAAGGATTTTCTCTCGAACATTACCACGGATTATATTGGGGTTCGCCTCCTTCTTCTTTTGTAGAGCAACATCTCGTATATGTCGTGGGATCGTTGGGAAGTTTATTGTTTTCTTCCCCTTCTTCATTTGGATGGTACTATTTTCGTAATCGATTTGTGCCCTAGTGGTAACGAGAAAGGGTGCCCCAAGGATTATTGGCATATTCATATCATTTCTTTCAATAATCATGAAGTCTACCGGATACAGGAATCCGGCAACGTTGACCAACACATCTTCTGCAATTCCTAACGGGTACTCATAAGAATGTTTTGCAAAGGAGAGTTTAGTACGGGTGATGGATGGCAGTTCGTCGGTTAACTGGACATAAACGGATAAAGGCATCAAATTTACGTCGGAACCTTGGTCAGCTACCGCATCCAGATACTTGAGTTTTCCAATGCTGCATGGTATTTCGAAGACCCCGTAGAATTCCTGCTTTTCCACTAACTTTTGTCTTATGAGGCTCTCATACAATTTCCCTCCGGGTAATGTGTCAGATTCATCATCCGGTTCCATCCTCTTGGACTCCTTGTTGGGTAGATGAGTACGTCGATAGTTTCTCACCCAATCGTTTATGGTCTCCTTGTTTATTTCGTGCTTCAAGTAATGCCTCACTTGTTGTGACTTTGGCGGTTCTACCAATTGGCGCTCCTCAGAGGGCGCCTCCTTTCCCTTGTCGGAATCGCATTTGTAGGCATTGGTGTTTCCGTCATTAAGTGGGACGAGGTCAATTTTGTTAACTTCCATAGTTATCAACTTCCCTCTTCCATCATTTTCGCCCTCTTGGACGACGGAGATGGCATTAACACATTTAGTGTTGGGAACTTCAACGTCTTTTCGCACTAACACATTTTCAGGAGCTTTTGTTTTTGTGTATTCTTTCAAAAGGCCCATCATCTCAGCCATCTTCTCTTCCATCTCCTCCTTTTGTTTGTAGATAGCTTCCTCAAATTTTGCCAACCGTTCGGAGTGTTTTGACATGTATTCTCTCATTCGAGCTTCGAATGTTGGACTAAGTTCCTGAGGTGGTGAGTTGGGTTGAGCGTGCTTATGGAAGGGTTTAGTATTTTCCCTCCGGGGTGATTCGGACAATGGTATTTGCTTAATGCTTGAGACCGAGTTAACTGTTGCTTTTTGTGGACTTAAGGGTCTCTTTTGCTTTTCCATAAGATATGCAACCCTCTTCTCAAGTTCACTAACGCTTTCCTCGGTGATTTGATTGGCTTTATCGGGCGATGAATATGTCTTGACCGCCGAGCGTACGTCGTGGGAAACTTGCCACAATTCATCATCGTCGGATGCAAGCTCATCAATGATTTCCCATGATTCCTCGGCGCTTCTGTCACGCAATCTGCCTCCGGCGGCTCGATCGATGGCACGCTTGGTGTGGTAATCAACATGGTCATAGAAGATTTGGATTTGAAGCCAGAGATCTATGCCATGATGAGGGACTTTTTGGAGTAAGTCCTTGAATCGAATCCATGCCCCATACAGGGTTTCACCTCGACGTTGTTCGAACATCAAGATATCCTTCCTTAACTTGGTAGTTCTTCCTGGTGGGAAAAACTGAGCGAGGAAACGAGTGGTGAGATCATCCCAAGAGGTGATGGATCCTGCGGGTAGACGCTCTAGCCATTGACTAGCTTGGTCCCGCAGAGAGAATTGAAAGAGACGTAGTCGGGTCGTCTCTCGAGTGGCAACATCAAGGTCTATGGAATCAACGATTTTGAGAAAGTCCTTGAGATGTTGATTAGGATCTTCGGAACGAAGTCCATGGAATGCGCATCCGCTTTGCACCAACCGGATGGTTTCGGATCGCAAGGGAGTGACATTGGCTCCTTGAGTGAGCTCAATGGTGTTTCGATAGCCATGGTGGCTAGGACGGGAGTAGTCTCCTAAGGTACGGGCTCTAGGAGGTGGGTGTTGTTGTGGTGGTGGGTTGTTGGGATCAAGGATATTACCACCTTCCATGATGTCGGATGGTAATGGTTACGAACAAATAAATGAAGAAAAAAGATAGACTAAAGAAAACCTAGAAAAATCAAATAAAAATCTCACTAGAAAGGAATCTAGTGAGTAGACCTAATAAAATAAAAATTCAACCTAAACAATAACTATTCCCCGGCAGCGGCGCCAAAAACTTGATGCGTGGTTTTGCGACCTTACAACAGGTTTTACCTCTCGAGGGATCTCGAGAAGCTTGCAATCCCCACCAGGCAGTGTACCTGACTGATGTAGTATAGTGAAGTGGCAAGTACCGGGGGATTGATCGTTCTCTAGGGGAATAGTGTCGTTAGGATTGAAAAACTACTCTAATAGGTCTAAGGGTGAGGGAAGATTCTTTTTGTATTTTTATATTTTTATGAAAGCAAGTAAAATCTCGGGTTTGAAGGAGTGGGCGGAATTAGTTGCTAGTCAACTAACCCAATTAACTACAATTGCAAATAAAATAAAATAACTGAAAATGAAAAGGTTGTGAAACTTATATGGGGAGAAATGTGTTTACTTAGATTTCCTTACTCCCTAACTATCTTTTACCAGTTGATTAGTGTGCATTAATTGCGTGGATGACGGGTGTATTCCTTAATACCAATCGTGGGGTGGCGTACGTACATCCCCAACTCTACAAGCTCCTACTTCACTCCTATGTCGAGCCGGCTAAGAAGCTCCTAACATGGGATCACTAGAATTCGCTCATGCATTAAATACAACCATAAAAACCTTAGTACGCATTGGTTCATGTTTCTTAAGACGTTCAAGCAAGTTACCGTATAAGAGGTTAGCCAGTTTTCTTAAGCCTAACATCGATAAACAATCATCCAATACTATTAATAACACACCAACAACCAATAATCAATAGTTAGGTTTCATTAGATCTAAGCAAACACAAGATCAATCTAGCCTAGCATGTTAATTAAAAGACAAGAACAAGATATAATCAAACAACACATAGACATATTGAATGATTAAATGATTACTTATCTTCAATTAAACATGGGAGATCCAAGGGTATAAAACCCTTAAAAATGGCAGAAAATTCGTCTTAGGGTTTCTCCTCACAAAGTTGCACACTAATGACTAAAAATTGCAAAACTATATATAGAATTTAGGGGATGACGGCGTCACGTTGTAGGAGGTGACGCCGTCACCTCGCCGCGGCTAGGGTTCCCGGATGGTCTTCCCGACGCCGTCCCTCTTTAATCCTCCAAAATCCACTCTGGCGCGTCAAGGGTTGACGCCGTCACAATTGTGCTTGACGCCGTCTCTCTTTAACTTAAACCGTGATAGCCTTAATCACCTTAAAGGGTGACGCCGTCAGACTTCCTTTGTAAAACTTTCTGGCGCGTCACGTGTATTTGTCATATCCACCTCTTTTGCCAAGCCGTGACGCCGTCAGGAGCAATCCTTGACGCCGTCACGTGTACTTTTCCAGCAGCTTTGGAGACTTTGTCGTTTTCTTCACTTTTATGCTCCAAAAACGTCCAAAATGCTTCCTTTTCCAGATTTCTTCTCCAAAGTACTTAAAATGACAAAAGGAACGATTTAGGGCAATATTTGATCAAATAAATACGATTTAGGGCTTAAATGACCCCCTAAAAGCGGTACACTTTTCGCTTCATCATAGATAAACGTAGCAAATGAAATGAAGTTACTAAATTTGACTAGACTATAATTTAGACAAAATCAAAAGTTCACAAATTCGACAAAGTTATGTAAATTACAATTTAGATAAAATGACAATTTCTATAGAAATTTCAATTTAGACCAAAATTTATACAAATTATGGCAAAATTTCAATTTATATAGAATTATCCAATTTATATAAATTGGCAATTTATATAATCGATCTAACTAATTTATACAAACTAGTAGATATTCCTTTGTTGAAGTATTCGTTACACTTATACAAGTGAAAGAATACCGAGTCCGCGATCCTTGAAGTTGAAGAAATTAAAAGTTTAAATCAAATTTATAAAAGTTATTTAATTTGTGATCGTTTATAAGAATTGCGATGGAGGACTGAAGTTGACAATTGCGAAAAGATCTTCAAACTGTCACAATTGCGATGACGGATTAGTTCTTTCAATCAGCGAAAGTTGTTAGACAATTACGATGAGGAACCAGAGTTGACACTTTGCGAAAGTTGTGCAAGACAATTGCGATAACCACTGGGACAATTGCAATAAGTCTTGTGACAATTGCGATGGAACTTTGCTCGGACAATTGCGATAAAACTCGAACAATTGCGATGGAAGCTGGGACAATTGCGATGAAGTTTGAACAATTGCGATGGAAAGCAGCGTTGACAATTGCGATGAAATGGCTTGTCCACAATTTCGATAAGGTCCACAATTGCGATAGATCCAACCACTCTTGACTTTTTGACACTCGACCAATAATTTACCAACTGTGGAGATCTACCAACTCTCACCCACTCTTACCAACTATTCTTATACAAGAATTTCAAGCAAGAACTAACTGATGAAGATCCCCAAATCCAGTCAAACACAATCGTTGAAGCCTTTTGCACAATTAATTTACTTTTAACGCAAGAAGTTCAATCTTGAATCTAAGATTCGACTAAAGAACTACCAAAGCTCACTAACTAACTCTTAAAATCTATAAAAAAAAAAAAAAAAAAAAAAAAAAAAAAAAAAAAAACACAACCTTTAACTTGAAAATTTGCGTACGAATCGAAGATAAAACACGAAAGCTCATGTTTTTATAGAAAAAAAAAACGCAACTTTTGGTTACTTTTGAACACAAACTGAACACAAAGTATATCCTATTTCGATGTTTGGCGTGCTGATACCACTTGTTATGAACAAAGATTACTACTTTATCACACAAACTAACTATAGATCGAATGGTACTCAAACAAGAACAAGATAATGAACAGTGTGGATCGTATGTAAAGATTGCCGATGGTTTATTAGCTTAAAAGAAAGAAAACAAACACAAATATTAAGAACACACACTCTCACCCTTTGCTATCTCTTTTGATACACTTTAAGATACACACATGAGAACTTATGATAATAAGGTGAGAGTGTATCTTTTATGCCACACATGTGACGCCTCAATGGGCTTGGAGTGGGCTTTTGTTTTGGACTAGACTTATACATAAAGTCTTACATATTTAACTACCAAAAGCCCACTTTGCTAGACTAACTTATGCATACAACACACAAGTTACAATGTTACAAATGACCATCACTTTGCATTTATAAATTAAATGCTAACATTTTCTTTTGATGCTAATGCATGAGTTTTAGTTGTAATTTCCTTTATCCTGTTTATTTTAGTTGTAGGGGATACTTTGGCTTATCCCGTTTGTTTTATTTGTAGGGGATACTTTGGGTTATCCTGTTTGGTCAGGATACTTTGGTTTATCCTGTTTGGTAAGGGATATTTTGGTTTATCCCATTTAGTCAGGATACTTTGGTTTATCCTGTTTGACGGATACTTTGGTTTATCCGGTTTGTTGCCTGCTGCTGAAGATGTGCTTCCGCTTGCTGTCAAATGTCTTCATCAACAATTATTTGTTTGCTTTAATTTATTGTTTGTTAGCTTTTAATATCCAGTCCGAGCTTTCGCGATTTCGCCGCTCGGACTGCGGGGGAGTGTTAGACTATTACCTGTACATTAGTAGGCAATGAGTTGTGTATTAATCTTGACTAGCATATGTTTAGGGATTGATTATCTATTTACCATAAATAGATCATAGAGTAGGCTATATATATCATGTATCTCTTCATGTATCATAATCGAATAAAACAGTTTACCATTCTTACAACATCATGGAGTAAATAATTCAAATTGATTGATCAAACTGAATTCCTAGTGAAGAAAATTGGTGACTTGTATTAGGGAGGTTGCCTGCCTTCTCATCAAAAATCTAGCTTCGGCAATGTAATTAATACTCTTGTTCTTCAAACAATATTAGAGATATTCCTACTACACGCGCCAACAAAGTGCTAACCAAAATAGTTGAAGAATCTAGAATTCAAAAACTTGAGAGAGTTCTTTTATTTGTTTTAGTATTTGATTGTATATCGTGGTATTGGCGTGGAACTTCCGTGTAGCTCATGGTACTTGCAAAATGATAAGAGATTGTGAAGATTGGTTTAAACATTATATGGAAGCCTTGCATTTAAGGTGGTGAAGTCTACAGGGCATGGCTCCTTGATAACATTGGCGGTTATCGACGTTTTTGCAAGTAAATCGGCCCGCCGTTTTTATGAACGCGTCAGTATGACTTGTAAGAGTGCTGGTTAGAGTTTCATATTATAGTTGTGCTTTCAGGGCGTTTAATGTACATTTAAGACATTATGGAACCTCCTACAAAGGGTCGGTTTAATCTTATTCATAGCACATGGAAATGCCATTGTCCTTCCAAAATCAGCATTCGACTTATAGACATCAATCAACATTCTATCTCAAGGCCCCTTGCCTCGTAGGTGACAATTCAACCTACGCCTATCGAATTATAAAGCAAACAACATTTGACTTGTCTCTTTTTGTATGGGACTCCACTACAAACAGTGTACCGAAGTATGTTGATGTTTCAAACTCCTAACCGCGTTCTTTGATGGCCAACTAAGTACTCGCCAAATGGAAATATCTCGTAGAGAAATACTCATGTATGACTATGTTTTATACTACATTTGTTGTGAGAAAATGGTATGTGAACTCACAAGTCACATTGAAATTTTATTGCTTTTGTAAATTTATAATGTTAAATCAAAACATGATTCGTTTGCATATGTTTGAATCCAAACCGCGTTTCTACTTTTTTGGACTTCAGTAACAAATAATATATTCATCATTTTAACCAAAAAAACTATCACATTTGTAAGAATAAAGCATGAAAGTCATTTTCATAAAACAAATGCCTAAAACTAAAAAAGAATCTTAAACATACAAAATAAGTATACCGTTGTGCCTCGTGTTCGCATGTCCTCATAATAAGTATTAAGAAGTATACTCAAATTTTTAAGGTTTTGCAGTCGATATTATTGTTGCATAGTAACAGTTGAATACATTTTGCCATCAGTGTCAAACTGCGCTCTTACCCACATCGTGTATTCCAGCGTTCATCAAAGGCTCGGTTTAAGTACCTGTCTGGCTTTCTATGTAGGAAAGGCCCATAAAGGTTCTTCGTTCATTCCAAAGTGGTCTATGAGCCCATGTTGCGTGCAAGTAAATGAGATGTATAGATGAAAAGGCACACACGGGGCTTTTCACTTTTGTACTTGTTTACTAAAAATTAGTCTCCGAGCAAATTGTTGGGAAGTTATTTCACAATTCACTTCTTCAGGCCCAAATTCAAGTGTTCGAGAGTCATTCATCTCGGATCTTTTCACTTTTGTACTTTTTTTTTTTTTTTAACGGCAATTTTTTTCATACCCTGTACCACCTAGGTCACAATATATCTCACAAATTCCTCTAAAGAGGCTTGAACCCACAACCTCTAGGTTGATGGTCAACTCACATACCACTAGACCAAAAGCCTTAGGTGATGATTTGTTAACTAAAAGAGATCTAATGTGTGATCGGTCAAATCTGATCGCAAAAACTGTAACTATAATAATAAGTCATCTTTAAATAGTAAGTAATCTCTATTAAGCTATTAGCATTTGTTAAAAGAATCTCCAGTTGATAATAAGCCTTCTTTAAATAGTAAGTAATCTCTAATAAGCTATTAGCATTTTGTTAAAAGAATCTCCAATTGAGAGGTTAAGGGTTGAAAATGGGTTAGTAGATTGGAGTTAAATATTGAAAATGATTTTGTGGAGCAATAAGTTGGATATTGACTAAGATTTAATTGAATAGGTTTTTAGCATTAGAGTAAAATTTCTAACCACTTCTTACCATTTGAGAGGCTTAGAGCTCAGTTGAAAAAACTTGTAAAAATTTTGAAAGACTAATTGCATCGTAGCAAAAGGCTGAAAAAATACTTATTTCATGAAAAGGTTGAGAATGCTAGATTATTGAAAATTTGGTTTATGTGAGAGGACGAGTAGGGAATAGGTTTTTTGCATTGCAGAGAAATTGTTAAATATGACTTTTTTCCATGGGTTAGTCTAATAAGCATATGTTTCAAGTTGGGTAAAACTACTGTATTTTCAAAGTAACGCAATTGTGAAGTTTTGTTATGAAAAAGAGCACCTCGGATTGAATGAATGCAGGCAAACACAAGCATATAATGTAACAAGTTTAGCACAAAGTATCTTCATTCATAAGTAGCCGCGGCAAAAACTTGACATCTCGCTTTTTATGGTATCAAACCAAAAACACAAAATGTTCAAAGATTCACATGACAAGCACAATTGCAACTTCATCATGATGAAGTTCCAGTCAAACAAAGTATCTTCATTCATAAGTAGCCGCGGCAAAAACTTGACATCTCGCTTTTTATGGTATCAAACCAAAACACAATGTTCAAAGATTCACATGACAAGCACAATTGCAACTTCATCATGATGAAGTTCCAGTCAAGCACAAAGTATCTTCATTCATAAGTAGCCGCGGCAAAAACTTGACATCTCGCTTTTTATGGTATCAAACCAAAAACACAAAATGTTCAAAGATTCACATGACAAGCACAATTGCAACTTCATCATGATGAAGTTCCAGTCGAGCACCAACATAATCACAATTCCATATCAAATCAGACAGAAAAATCACCAAGAGCAACTTATAACAAACTACTCAAGATTGATACCATATCAATAACCAATCCATAGTGAATTCACTTACATCCCAAACTAACACATATCCTCAAAACCAAACACCCTATTAAAACAAACAAGTTAAGTATGTAAAGCCTACATACCCTTCCAACAAAACACTTAAAAAACACTTTCTAATCAAACACAAACTTAAGCACGCTCGCCACGAATACGTCTAGCCAGCTGAATATCCTTGGGCATGATAGTCACTCTCTTAGCATGAATGGCACACAAGTTGGTGTCCTCAAACAAACCGACAAGGTACGCTTCAGCAGCTTCCTGTAGCGCCAAAACCGCGTGACTTTGGAACCTCAAATCAGTCTACAAAAAACAAGAAAAAAAACGATTAGTACACAACACAACAAACAATGTCACATCAGTGTATAAGAAATCGAGTATATTGTTATATATTAACCTTGAAATCCTGAGCGATTTCACGAACAAGCCTTTGGAATGGAAGCTTTCGGATTAGAAGCTCTGTGCTCTTCTGATACTTACGGATCTCACTGTATTCATAATTTATAAACAAATTTAATAATCAAAACTATTTAAATTTTAATAATTGACAAAAACGATTAATTTACTGATAGGCTAACAATTACTGAATATAATCAATTAATTTAACAACCTAACAAAACGCATATATATATATCGATAAATTATTAAATACTTACCGTAGAGCGACGGTTCCAGGACGGTAACGGTGAGGCTTCTTGACACCTCCGGTAGTCGGAGCAGATTTACGAGCAGCCTTGGTAGCAAGCTGCTTCCTAGGGGCTTTACCACCGGTTGATTTACGAGCAGTTTGCTTTGTACGAGCCATTACTATTCAAATACAATTAACACGATTAAAACTAAAATGATGAAATTAGATATACAATAAAACAGAAATTGAATGAATAAATGATAATTATACCTGAATTGAAGATGAATTCGGATGAAACTAGGGTTTTGAATTGGGGAAATATGGGAGCGGGTGGGGTATTTATATAAGGGAGGAGAGTGGGGAGTTCAAGGATCTAACGGCTCTTTGAAAAAGTAATTGATCCGTGTGCTTTGATGTGATTGGTGGAGTTTGTGTACGTGGGGGTTTGTGATTGGGTTAAATGGAGTCACACGGATCGGGGAGATTTTGTGTTTCTTTGGAGATGGTTTTAGTCTGAGTCCGTTGGATGTGTGTTTTTTCTTTGAAGGTGGTTTAGACTTTAAGAGCATATCCTATGCATCGGCTTTTTTTTTAGTGTAAGACAATAACACATCATCGTCACGTCATCGTTTTAATCTTTGTTTCGAACGACACTCCTAAGTCTTAGGGCCCGTTTGGTTTATGATTTGGATTTGAATTTAAAATTGGTTTAATATTTGTATTTGGATTTCAAGTATAAGAGAGAAAATAATATTTAAAAATATATTAAATATTAAAATATAAATTAAAAATTATTTATAATAATATTGAAAGGATAAAAATAAAAATATGAGTATGAGAAAACTTGTTGTCCCACCATTATCATAAACCCCATATAATCCCGTACTTTTACACACACCTTTATATTTGGTTTACAAATCCAAACCCGAATATGAAAAAAACAACCAAACAACTTAATTTCACTTTTTAATCATAAACCCGATGAAATCCCCCCAACCAAACTGGCCCTTAATCTTTTAGACCAATGCTAAGGATGACCACAATTTTCTGTAGTCACCTCTGTCAAATCAGCGCTACCTCAACTTTCTCTCTACAAGACTACACAACGACTATAAACTGCTAATGATGACAGTAATATTATTTTTTTTTAAATAAAAATAAAGTAAATACCATCCATCACAAACTAAAAATAAACTTACACCATGGGATCTATAATCTATATTCCAATTGTTAAACACACAAACTAAAAACTATCCACCACCACATACAAAAACCACCCCTTAATTTCTTTCCTTGTTTTTCTTATCCAATCAATCATCTAAATTTCTCTCTCCTCATTTTCTTTCAAACCAATCCAAATCCTTGCACACCTGAACAGAGTTCAAAAACTATGAACTTGAATATTTCTGTGATGAGAAAGGAATTTCCCAAAAAATTTCCTCTCCTTGCACACCTGAACAAAATGGTGTTGCTGAAAGGAAGAATAGAACACTCATTGAAGCTGCCAGGACAATGCTAAATGGATCAGTCCTTTCCAAACACTTTTGGACTGAAGCAGTCAAAACTGCCTGTTATACACAAAACATATCCATCATTGTCAAGAGACATAGCAAAACCCCTTATGAGTTATTCAAGGGAAGGATCCTGACATCAGCTACTTTCATGTCTTTGGGTGTCATGTGTTTATTCATAATCAAAAGGATCACTTAGGAAAATTTGATGCCAAAGCTGATGATGGATACTTCCTAGGATACTCACTTGTCTCAAAGGCCTTCAGGGTGTTCAACACTAGGAGACAACATACTGAGGAAACATTTCATGTTACCTTTGATGAGAGCACTGATGCAATCAGTGTCTCTAACACCTCTGTGGAAGAGATAGGTATTGATAATTCATCAAGATACCCTCCTGATGAACATCATCCTGACAATGGTCCTTCCACTCAGTTCCAAGCAAATGCTGACATCTCCTACCACATCATCCCTCACAACCTCCCTCACCCAACCATCACTGAGTTTGTTGAAGCACAAAGAAGTACTGATACAATCCATCAGTCTGAACACAGTGCTCAGGAACCAAACAATCTCAGTGATGAGTCAACCCAGTCAGACACTCATGATACTGAAAATCATCATGTGTCTGCACCAGATCCCACCAATCAGGCATCCTCAAGTTCTAATCAGTTTCCAAGACCTCAGGACAGTTGGACTAGGTCTCAGGATATATAACTTGTCAATATAATTGGAGAGCCCACTAAAGGCATGCTCACTAGAAGCATGGCTGCACAATTAAGAGCAGCCTTGCCAATGAATGCCTGTTTGTGGACTTCATCTCCACAATTGAACCCAAAAGTGTCAAAGAAGCACTTACTCATCCAAGTTGGGTTCAGGCCATGCATGATAAACTGGAACAATTTGACAGAAACAAGGTAATGACCTTGGTCAAATATCCTGAAGATGTCTCAGTCATTGGCATGAAATGGGTATTCAAGAACAAATCTGATGAAAATGGCATAGTCATTAAAAACAAGACCAGACTTGTAGCCAAAGGCTATAATCAACAAGAAGGCATTGACTATGAAGAAACATTTGCACCAGTGACAAGGATGGAAGCCATCAGGATCTTCCTTGCATTTGCAACCTACATGAACTTCAAAGTGTACCAAATGGATGTTAAAAGTGCATTCTTAAATGGCTCACTGAAAGAAGAAGTTTATGTTCAGCAACCTCCTGGATTTGAAAGCCATGAGTTTTCTGACTATGTCTGCAAGCTTAACAAAGCCCTTTATGGACTGAAACAAGCACTCAGGGCATGGTATGAAACTCTTTCAGCCTTCCTGATTGATGTGTGCGTGGTATTGCTCTAATTTTATATCCACGATATGTCGTTGTGGTTTTAGCAGTATTCAAGTTTTAAATTTATATTTAGCCGACTTATCAATAACACACACTTTAACGAGCAGTGTACCCGGTCAATATGAATATAATGGTAAGTAGAGTGTCGATCACTAAGAGTGGAACGTATTATCTAGTTATCCTAATCAGTATTTTAATATCTTAAGTTAGCTATACAACCTAATCTAACGCAAGGGGGTTTCAGCCTGAGAGACTGGCACGGTTTGGTTGTGATTAAATATAAACTAAACTAATAAGCACAAATCAGCGAGTAGCACACACGTACACAGATAAATACTTGAGACAATAAAAAGACCTGTCCTGATAGTTAAGTAGCTTGTCACTTGTTTTATTACTAGTTTTATATGAAGTGTATAGTTCGATGCAACGCACCGAGATTAAGTCATTTCTCGTTGGTTCTAATCTTATCGGCGAGTAAACCCTTAATGATTACTTATGACTATCCTATTTATCTTTCTTCCTACTTTTCTACAGACGATAGAATGCATAGGCGATCTAATAAATAGGCGAGGAAGGGGCATGGCGACCCAAGCAATGCTCAGCTAGACACAGAGGTTATCAATGCACTAATAAAAGTCACCAAAGACATCAACATATAAACTTTAATTAATGGGAAAGCAATTTTAAGGGGAGTTGAAGTGAATGATAACATAACACAAGCCCATCAATCCTGACCAATTAAAGTGTACTAATACAATAAAACAAAACTACTTAATGAATTGAATACATGCAGGACCTTCTTACAGCTCTCGTATCTTTGTTCAAGGTGTGTCTTGTGCTGCTACTTCGACTGAATTCGGCCTAGGGCTTCTGTCCTTCGTATATCGTACGTACCAAAAGTCTTTGAAATTCGTCTAACTTTGGGGTATTTATAGTTTCTGTCTGAGGGCTAGATGCGGCGCATCTAATAAGTAGATGCGGCGCATTGACTTAACTTCGCGTGGGGTCCAAGATTAATATATTCAGGAATATTCGTACACCGCCAGAAGATGCGGCGTAACTCCATTCTTAGATGCGGCGCATGTCCTTGCTGTCTTGGATAATATCTTGTGAAATCTTGATAGTGATGCGCCGTATGTAATAAGTAAGATGCGGCGTATCTGGAGCAGAATGTCTTGATCTTGTACAT
Organism: Artemisia tridentata subsp. tridentata; assembly: GCA_021014915.2. Lineage (NCBI taxonomy): Eukaryota > Viridiplantae > Streptophyta > Magnoliopsida > Asterales > Asteraceae > Artemisia > Artemisia tridentata. The sequence continues at coordinate 85,916,976 of CP139504.1, forward strand.
TTCAGTAGACTCTTAACTTCTTGCTTGTTTTGCTCCATAATTAGTCCAAAATCGCCAAGTTTCACATAATACTTGTTTTTACCTGAGAATTTGATTGCGTGGTTTTGCAACCTTACAACAGGTTTTACCTCTCGAGGGATCTCAAGAGGCTTACAACCCCACCAGGCAGTGTACCTGACCGATGTAGTATAGTGTAATGGTAAGTACGGGGGATTGATCGTTCTCCACAGGGAATAGTGTTCGTTAGGTATGAAAGACTACTCTAATTAGGTCTAAGGGTTGAGGAAGATTCTTTTTTTATGTTTTTATATTTTTATGAAAGCAAGTAAAATCTCGGTTTTGATAGAGTGGGCGGAATTAGTTGCTAGTCAACTAACCCAAATTACTACGAATGCAAATAAAATAAAATAACAAAAAAAATGAAAATGTGGTGAGAAACTTATGTGTAGAGAAATGTGTTTACTTATATTTCCTTACTCCCTAACTATCTTTTACCGGTTAATTAGTGTGTATTAGTTGCGTGGATGACGGGTGTATTCCTTAATACCATTCGTGGGGTGGCGTACTTACTTCCCCAACTCTACAAGCTCCTACTTCACTCCTATGTCGAGCCGGCTAGGAAGCTCCTAACATGGGATCACTAGAATTCGCTTGTGCATTAAATACAACCATAAAAACCTTTAGTACGCATTTGGTTCATGTTTCTTAAGACGTTCAAGCAAGTTACCGAATAGGAAGTTAGCCAGTTTTCTTAAGCCTAACATAGATAAACAATCATCCAATACAACTAACAACACACTAACAACCAATAATCAATAGCTAGGTTTCATTAGATCTAAGCAAACACAAGATAAATTTAGCCTAACATGTTAAACAAAAGACAAGAATAAGATAGAATCAAACAACACATAGACATATTGAATGATTAATTGATAACTTATCTTTCAATGAAACATGGAAGATCTCAAGGCAAAAAGCCCTGAAAAAGTAGCTAAAATCGTCTTAGGGTTTTCTCCCAAAATTCCACACACTAAGCTCTCTCTTAATGACAAAAAATTAGAAAACTATATATAGATTTTTGGATCTGACGGCGTCACCTTATGGAGTGTGACGCCGTCACCTCGCCGCTTTTAGGGTTCCCGGGTGACCTTCTTGAACGCCGTCCCTCTTTAGCTCTTCAAAAATCCATTCTGGCTTATCAAGGCTTGACGCCGTCTAACCATGAACGTGACGCCGTCCCCTTATGATTTAAGCCGTGACGCCCTTGATCAAGTTAAAGCGTGACGCCGTCAGAATTCACATGCTATTTTCACTGGCCCGTCATGAGTAAATTTCACGTCCAACTTTTCTTGCCAAGGCATGACGCCGTCCAGAGTAAAGTCTGACGCCGTCAAGAGTAACTTTTAGCCGATTTTTGAGACTTTGCCGTTTTCTTCACTTTAATGCTCCAAAAACGTCCAAAATGCCTCCTTTTCCAGATTTCTCCTCAAAAGTACCTAAAATGACAAAAGAAACGATTTAGGGCAATATTTGATCAAATAAATACGATTTCGGGCTTAAATGACCCCTTAAAAGCGGTACACTTTTCGCTTCATCAAATACCCTTACACTTGAGATTTGCTTGTCCTCAAGCAAATGCGCTTTTACTCTAATCAAAATACAAGTTAGGGGTCATTTAATGCAAACATAAAAGTAATTACAACAAATATTCGTTCCACTTCAATCATAATAAGCACGGAGATTATAAACTAGCACCTCACAAGTAGTGTTTAGATACTCACATCTCTCAAGTGTCATCAAAATAAATCTCATAAATGAAAACGGATAATATCTCTCACTACCTGTCATAGCAAATAGATTACCATAGGCTTGGGAAAGGATCGAAAACCTCCTCCACTAGGCGTAAGCACCTAAGATAAACTATCAAAGAGGGCTTTTACATGGGTTATAACGTTAGGTGTAGGGAAAAGGAAAACACGGTTTTGTTGGATAAAGGATATTTTACTGGTGGCGAGTTAAAAATCTTGATCAATTACATGTACTATACAATGTTGCTAAGCCAAGACTCGACTCAATCTTAAGCTAGAAACGAAATAACAAAATAACAAAAACATAAAATAAACATAAAATAAAACGGGATGGTAGTCCGTATGTTTTTTCTATTTTTCTTTTTCTCTTTTTTTTTTTTTTTTTTTTTTTTTTTTTTTTTTTTTTTTTTTGCATACACTTTTGCATACACTTTTGCCCTACCATCCAAAATAATACATCATAGGGGCATTGCATCCCCTTACACTTGAACTTTTACATAACTTTACAAGTACTAATCTAATGACTCGAATTAAGATAATTGAAAAACTTGGAGTACTTTTAAAACATTTAGCACATATGGGGGTAATAAATGATGTTCTTCCCCATTACTCCATTACACTAGTACTTTACCCATGAGTCCCAATCGTCCCAAAACAATATGTACAAGGATATGACTCGACTTAGCAACCATGTAATCAACTAGATAATTAACTTGGGTTTAAACAAATGTTGTAACAATAATGCACTAAAAATGAGTGCATACAAGGTAGGCTAAGGCGATTTGGGTGTACATTTAAGTGGGGTGTAAACAAATTCTTCCTTTAAGTAAAATGCTTAAAGGTTGAAACGAAAAGATAGGCTCTGAGGGGTGTACTAGGGGTATCGTGTACTAAAAATGAGTACAACGCAAAGGGTGTGGGAGAATTACTTGACCAATGTAGCCAAAGTAATTATAACAAAAACACAGGTGTAAAACAATGGGTTAATCCTAATGCCTCTTATCATGTAGTAAATCTAACTACACGAATGTAGTCTCACTTGTGGCCTCGGAATGGTCCTAACGCAAGTTCTAGAATCTAAATGCTACCGGTACACACATCATAGCATAAATGCTTTTCCTACCAATTCTAGGGGCGAACCTCACATATTAGGGGTGGAAAATTTTTTAGTGGTACGATTTTTTGTGCTAGTCATATAACTCCTATCCGTGAGACGCTCATTAAGATCAAAGTTTCACTCCTAAATGTTGTAAAAAATTTTAAATTTGGCACTAAAATTACCTTAACAAGTATTTCTCTCAGTTTTATTACACATCTATTATTAAACAAACAAAAATCAAGCGCAATTGTATTCTCTAAAATCGTACTTTTACCCCCCCCCCCCTTACACTTAAGATGAACATTGTCCCCAATGTTCAAATAATAAGATGTAAAAGCAAAAAGTAAAAGAATGAAATCAAATACTCCCCTGATTCGCTCGGTGGATAATGAAATTACACGGTTAAATCTTCCTCCAAAGAGAATGTTGAAGCTCCATGACTAATGCATCGCCATAAGCTTGATTCCATAAACATCTCCTTGTCCAAAATAACCTGTTAAACCTGAGAAAACAAACACGAAAACCTGCATAACATCGGCGGGAAAAATCTATATATAAGTATATAATGCTTGTGGAATGATAATTTTGCAGATTCCTGGAGATTATAAGTTGGAGATTTTAATAAAAACTTTTCTAAAAACAAAACTTTCAAAAATTTCTGGAAATTAAATCTGACGCCGTCAGGTTATAACCCCTGACGCCGTCAGAAATGACCTGACAAAAATTTTCATTTTTAGTTTCCGGAAAATTTCTGGAAAAACCTTTACCTTACTTCCTAGAAATCCTGCAAAACATCATTATGACTCGATACAAGCATTTGACTCAAACAAATACTAATATGTATGCTAATTTATTATTATTACGATTCATGTTAATTTGTGTTCTAATAAACCGATTTAGATTTCCCTTACACTTATCTTTTGCAAAATACCTTTATATGTAGTTAAGACGAAGTTAAAAACAACATAAAGCATTTTCACAAATTAGTTTTTAACATGAATCAATAATAATAAAAATTAAACACACATACGAAAAATAAAATCAAACAAGCAAATAAATAAACACACAAAGCAAATAAAACAAATAAAGCTTGGGTTGCCTCCCAAGAAGCGCTTTTCTTTATTAACGAGTCTTGTAGCTAGACTCAAAGTCACGTACATTACGTGACTTCTTCATCGAAAGTTATGTCTTCCTCATTTATCATTTCATTACCATTCTCTTGATAATGCTTGACTCGTTGAATATTCACAGTGAATTCTCTATCCTCGTCGTCAATTAATACAACGGCTCCGGTTTTAGAGGAGCTCCTTACGGTTAAAGGTCCATACCATCTAGATTTAAGTTTCCCAGGAAATAGCCTTAAGCGAGAATTATATAATAAGACCTTGTCTCCTTCTGAAAACTCCTTGGGTCTCTTAATCCGTTGGTCATGCCATCTTTTCGCCCTCTCTTTGTATGTGATGGAAGATTCATAAGCCTCTAATCTCAATTCATCAAGCTCTTGGAGCTGTAAGAATCTATTTGTTCCCGCAACTGTATAATCCAAATTACAAGCCTTAAGTGCCCAATATGCTTTGTGTTCCAGTTCTACTGGAAGGTGGCATGCCTTGCCATATACCATACGGAACGGGGTTGTCCCGATTGGTGTCTTATAGGCGGTTCGAAATGCCCACAAAGCCTCGTCGAGCTTAAAAGACCAATCTTTTCTGTTTTGATTAACCGTTTTCTCTAAAATTCTCTTTATGGCTCTATTAGTGTTCTCGACTTGACCGTTTGTTTGAGGATGGTAAGCGGTGGAGAATCGGTGAGAGACTCCATATCTTTTCATGACTTTCTCCATTTGTGAATTGCAAAAATGGGTTCCCCTGTCACTAATAAGAGCCTTCGGAATTCCGAACCTAGCGAACAATTTTTTTAAGAAATGAATGACTACCCTAGCGTCGTTAGTCCTAAGGGCTTGTGCTTCCACCCATTTCGAAACATAATCAATGGCCACCAAGATGTATTCATTCCCTCCAGAAGATGGGAATGGTCCCATGAAATCAATTCCCCAGACATCAAAAACCTCACAAACTTGTATATAATTCTGTGGGGCTTCATCCCTCCTAGAGATATTCCCAGCTCTTTGACATGCGTCACAAGTTTGTATCATTCCCTTCACATCACGAAATATTGTAGGCCAATAGAATCCCGCGTCGAAGACCTTTCGTGCAGTAGTGCTTATTCCGTGATGTCCTCCAGACGGACCTGCATGACACTCTTTCATAATTCTGACAGCCTCTCTTTCCGAAACACAACGCCTGATTACCTGATCTGGACATCTTCGAAATAAGAAGGGTTCATCCCAAAAGTAGTACTTTAATTGATTAAAGAACCTCCTTTTTTCATGCCTGCTCATATGCTCAGGGATGACTCTACTTGCCAGGTAGTTAGCATAATCCGCATACCAAGGTTCAGAATCATTTATTAACATGAGCTGCTCTTCAGGAAATGTTTCCCGAATCTCACTCTTGTCAGATTCAGCGAGGCTGGGGTTTTCGAGACGAGAGAGATGATCAGCCGCAAGATTCTCTGCTCCTTTCTTATCACGAATTTCAACATCGAACTCTTGCAATAGTAGGATCCAACGAAGTAACCGTGGTTTAGCATCCTGTTTAGCGAAAAGATATCGAATAGCTGAATGATCCGTAAAAACAACCGTTTTAGAAAGGACAAGATACTGGCGAAATTTATCAAAAGCGAATACCACGGCTAGTAATTCCTTTTCAGTGGTAGTGTAGTTTTCTTGAGCAGGATTCATGGTTTTGCTAGCGTAGTATATTGGCTGAAAGTGTTTGTTAAGCCTTTGGCCTAATACTGCTCCAACAGCATAATCACTAGCATCGCACATGATTTCAAAGGGTAACTCCCAGTTAGGGGTAACCATAATTGGAGCTTGGGTAAGTTCCTGCTTCAATAGATCGAATGCGTCCTTGCACTCTTGAGAGAAGTCGAACGGGGCATCCTTCATGAGTAACTGAGTCATTGGTTTAGCTACCTTTGAGAAATCCTTAATGAATCTCCTATAGAAGCCAGCATGACCCAAAAAACTACGGATTGCCTTGACAGTTGTTGGATAGGGAAGTTTGGATATAGCTTCAATTTTTGCCCGGTCTACTTCGATTCCACTTCCTGAAATTTTGTGCCCCAGCACAATCCCTTCTTTTACCATAAAGTGGCACTTTTCCCAGTTTAGTACCAAGTTGGTCTCCTCACAACGTTTGAGCATTTTCTCAAGGTTAGCAAGACAGCGATCAAAAGAGTTCCCAAAGACTGAAAAATCATCCATAAAGACCTCCATGCTGTCTTCCATTAACTCATGGAAGATTGCCGTCATGCAGCGCTGGAAAGTGGCGGGGGCGTTACATAGTCCAAAGGGCATTCGCTTGTAGGCGAAGGTGCCATACGGGCATGTAAACGTGGTCTTTTCTTGGTCCTCAGGAGCGATAGGGATTTGGAAATACCCTGAGAACCCATCTAGGAAGCAGTAGTACTCATGCCCTGCTAACCTTTCCAACATTTGGTCGATAAATGGGAGAGGGAAATGATCTTTTCGGGTTGCATCATTTAACTTCCTATAATCGATGCACACACGCCATCCAGTTACTGTTCGTTGAGGTACTAACTCATCCTTATCGTTCTTCACCACCGTCATTCCTCCCTTTTTTGGTACAACCTGTACAGGACTTACCCATGGACTGTCCGAAATCGGGTAAATTAGTCCTGCATCTAGGAGCTTAATGACTTCCTTCTTTACGACTTCCTTTATGTTGGGATTTACTCGCCTTTGAGGTTGCACGCTGGGTTTATAATCCTCCTCCATGAGGATTTTATGCGTACAAAAGGTAGAGTCAATACCCTTGATATCGGCTACACTCCATGCTATAACTCCTTTATATTTTTTTAAAACTCCTAAGAGTTTATCCTTTTGTTCACTTTTCAAAGAAGAGCTTATGATTACCGGAAGTTGATCTTTCCCTTGGAGGAAAGCATATTCAAGGTTGGTTGGGAGTTCCTTGAGTTCTACCGCAGGTGGCTCGATGATGGAAGGTTTAAGTTTGTTCTCGGGCTTACGAAGCTCAAGCTGTTCGATTTCTTGTCTGGGATAGAAGGAGACTGCATTCACATCCATAGCCTTCTCCTCCTCTAAGATGGGTAAGAAAGCTTCATCTCGCAACCAACCAGCTTCCACCTGTTCATCTACACAATTATCAATCTCGTCGGATAGTTCATCGATTTCTTCGATGAAATACAGTTGATTATCTGCTTCGAGAGAAAGATTCATTGTGTCCTTGATGTCGAAGGTTAAGCTATCGGCCCCCACTCGTAAGGTTAGTTTGCCGTCATGAACATCAATAACAGCACGAGAAGTTGCAAGGAAGGGTCTTCCTAGAATGATGGGCACAAGATCATCTTCTTCCATTTCTAGGATGACGAAGTCAACTGGAAATTTAAACTTCTCTACCTTAACCAGCACATTCTCGCATATTCCTAAGGGGTATTTGACTGATCTATCGGCCAGTTGAATGCTCATACGGGTTGGTTTCAGCCCAGAATACCCTAGCTTGAGGAACAGGGAATGCGGCATAAGATTGATGCTTGCTCCTAAGTCGGCTAAAGCATTTTTGACTGAAAGAGATCCAATTGAACAGGGCAAGGTGAAACTACCTGGGTCGTCCACCTTCTTTGGTAGCCCTCGTTGGGTCACCACAGAACATTCTTCTCCTAAGGTTACAAGACCCTCGAGTCCTTTCCTGTTGGTGAGCAGCCTCTTGAAGTATGTACTATATTTGGGCATATGATAACATGCATCAAGAAGGGGTATGGTGACGACCGAATTCTTCAAATATGACAGGAATCTTTTATTATCACTTTCGACCTTTTTATTCTTGAGGCGAGATGGGTATGGGACTTTAAGGGGCTGTTTGGCAGGAGTAGGTGGGGATGGAGTTACCGGAGGGGTTTGCTCGGGATTTTCGTCGTTCACATTATCGTTCTCCTCATGAGGGGTGTTGGGTTCCATGGCGTTAGATGGTTGAGCTGGGTAGGGTGGATCCTTAGTAGTTGTTCCAGCACGAGTGGTGATGGCGAGTAAAGGATCTCTTTGCGGCTCGCCAAGGCCGTCGAGAGTGGCGTTGAGTTCTGCGAATTTGGCCTTTACGTTGGTTTGTTGGCTATTGATAAAGTCGTCAAGACCATTTAGTTGCAGATTCTTTTCAAACGTGAAATGCCCGAGATCATCCTCAAAAGTGCTCCTAACCTTATAGTCAGGATATTCTCCTCCTCCCTCTTCTCTCACAAGATTTCCCCAAGGGGTAAAATCATTGTTTTGGTAGAAAGTTAAGAGCGAAGGATCATCGAAGATGTCGTGGCTTGACAAGCATGCTTGTTCGATGGTGGTATCATCCTCGCATTCCTCCACTTCATGCGGGCCGCCACATTGATCACAGATCAAGTATGGGTTTGATAACCGCTTAGTTGGTTGCGACTTGTCTAGATAAGATACCTGATCATTCAATCTACTCACCCGGCTAGCAAAAGGAGGCTCTTTCATGATCTTGGAAACGCTCATGATCGAATCGGGTTCATCCCAGGTATCGTCTTGATCATTCGCGTATTCCTCAATTCTATTCCATCCTTCCTCAACGCTTAGTTTGGCTATTTTTCCTTTTGATGAATTATTAATGCCCAATTGGTCGTTTTTGGAGACACTGTCATAAAAGATTTGGACAAGAAGCCAGAGTTCAATGCCATGATGAGGGACCTGTCTAATTAGATCCTTGAATCTAACCCAAGATTTGTGAATAGGTTCTGCTGGTCCAACTTGGAAGCGGAGGATTTCGTCTCTCAACTTTGAAGTTCTTCCTATGGGAAAGAATTTCTCATAGAATTTTGAGATAAGCTGTTCCCATGTGAAGATGGATTCGGAAGGAAGTTGGTTATACCAGTCTCCGGCTCTTTCATGAAGGGTGAAGGGAAAGAATCGCAACCGGGAGGTATCTCTAGTGGCTCCATCCGTATGGAGGGTATCCACTATTTTCAGGAAGTCCTTGATGTGTTGGATTGGATCTTCAGTTTTCAATCCGTGAAACTTGCATACACTTTGGACCAGCCAAATATCAGTTGCACGCAAGACCCCATCCGTGTGTTCATTTGGAAAAACGATAGCATTGGAAAAACCACGAGGGGTGGGAGAAGAGTAGTCCTTGAGACATTTGGGGATTGGGATTTCGGGAACTTCCATATCGTGATTGGGTTGAGGGCTAGGAGGTGTAGAATGATGATTGGATTCTTCCTCGGAGAGGGCATCATCAAAATTGATCGTGGATGGTTCAGCCGCTTGGTGGAGTCGCCTTAATTTATGCATTTCCCTTTCGGGTTCAGCATAGGGTGTGGCAAGAGTCTTTATAGAGCTTCGGCTCCTAGTGATTCTAAGATTAGGGGGGTCATCATCCAAAATTAGGGAATATCCTCCTAAAGTGCGGGCTCTAGGAGGTGGTGGTGGTTGTTGTGGTGGTGGGTTGTGGGGGTTAAGGATATTACCATCTTCCATGATGTCGGATGGTATGGTTACGAACAAAGACACGAAGAAAATAGATAGACTAAAGAAATCCTAGAAAAAATAAAATAAAAATCTCACTAGAAAGGAATCTAGTGAGTAGACCTAATAGAAATAAAAATTCAACCTAAACAATAACTATTCCCCGGCAGCGGCGCCAAAAACTTGATTGCGTGGTTTTGCGACCTTACAACAGGTTTTACCTCTCGAGGGATCTCAAGAGGCTTACAACCCCACCAGGCAGTGTACCTGACCGATGTAGTATAGTGTAGTGGTAAGTACGGGGGATTGATCGTTCTCCACAGGGAATAGTGTTCGTTAGGTATGAAAGACTACTCTAATTAGGTCTAAGGGTTGAGGAAGATTCTTTTTTTATGTTTTTATATTTTTATGAAAGCAAGTAAAATCTCGGTTTTGATAGAGTGGGCGGAATTAGTTGCTAGTCAACTAACCCAAATTACTACGAATGCAAATAAAATAAAATAACAAAAAAAATGAAAATGTGGTGAGAAACTTATGTGTAGAGAAATGTGTTTACTTAGATTTCCTTACTCCCTAACTATCTTTTACCGGTTAATTAGTGTGTATTAGTTGCGTGGATGACGGGTGTATTCCTTAATACCATTCGTGGGGTGGCGTACTTACTTCCCCAACTCTACAAGCTCCTACTTCACTCCTATGTCGAGCCGGCTAGGAAGCTCCTAACATGGGATCACTAGAATTCGCTTGTGCATTAAATACAACCATAAAAACCTTTAGTACGCATTTGGTTCATGTTTCTTAAGACGTTCAAGCAAGTTACCGAATAGGAAGTTAGCCAGTTTTCTTAAGCCTAACATAGATAAACAATCATCCAATACAACTAACAACACACTAACAACCAATAATCAATAGCTAGGTTTCATTAGATCTAAGCAAACACAAGATAAATTTAGCCTAACATGTTAAACAAAAGACAAGAATAAGATAGAATCAAACAACACATAGACATATTGAATGATTAATTGATAACTTATCTTTCAATGAAACATGGAAGATCTCAAGGCAAAAAGCCCTGAAAAAGTAGCTAAAATCGTCTTAGGGTTTTCTCCCAAAATTCCACACACTAAGCTCTCCCTTAATGACAAAAAATTAGAAAACTATATATAGATTTTTGGATCTGACGGCGTCACCTTATGGAGTGTGACGCCGTCACCTCGCCGCTTTTAGGGTTCCCGGGTGACCTTCTTGACGCCGTCCCTCTTTAGCTCTTCAAAAATCCATTCTGGCTTATCAAGGCTTGACGCCGTCTAACCATGAACGTGACGCCGTCCCCTTATGATTTAAGCCGTGACGCCCTCGATCAAGTTAAAGCGTGACGCCGTCAGAATTCACATGCTATTTTCACTGGCCCGTCATGAGTAAATTTCACGTCCAACTTTTCTTGCCAAGGCATGACGCCGTCCAGAGTAAAGTCTGACGCCGTCAAGAGTAACTTTTAGCCGATTTTTGAGACTTTGCCGTTTTCTTCACTTTAATGCTCCAAAAACGTCCAAAATGCCTCCTTTTCCAGATTTCTCCTCAAAAGTACCTAAAATGACAAAAGAAACGATTTAGGGCAATATTTGATCAAATAAATACGATTTCGGGCTTAAATGACCCCTTAAAAGCGGTACACTTTTCGCTTCATCAGAATTACAAAAGTAAACATTAACGTATCAATTCTCATAGATAATATAATAAAACAAGTCAAATAAATAGGATAAATGACGGTAATAAAATGTACTTATTTGAGTTCATCAAATATCCCCCCACTTGAACTTTACTTGTCCCCAAGTAAACCTTAGAATTAATCTTATGAAAATGTATCCTAAAAGATATTAGGATTTATTTTTATATTTAAGCATGTATTCATTTTTGTCATAATCACACAACCAAACACTTAACGAATTAGGAATAAAATAAAATATTTTGATAAAAGCAAATCTAATCGTTTAACTGTCCAGTCGTGACGAATATTCTATCATAAGCTTGGCAAGTATACACATCTCCCCCACTAAAGCCAAGGAATAACAAGTCTAAAGCGGTAAAAAGGGTTTTGAGGTTTAAGGGTTAATCATTCTTCTTATTCTCTATCGATCTCAAATTCCAGAAAAGGCGACAAAATCACAAATACATTATCGAATCCATGAACACGATACTTTCAATTGCTCAAATCCTTAACTCGAATAGGCTAAAGATAGGACCAAGTAATCTTCACCAATAATATTATATCAAAAAGGGCGACAAAATCATAAATACATAGCCGAATCCACGACTACGATACTTAAGATTGCTCAAATCCCTAATCTCAATAAATCAAAGGTTTGGATAAAGAATAATATAGGGTATGGATAATATTTGGGATACAAATTGGTGTAAAATGAAAAATAAACAAAACAGATAAATTAAAATCCTAAGTGTGGTTAATTACTATCCCAACCATCCCATGAATAAGACTCATATCATAGAATAACTCACGCTTTAACACTTGAAACACACGCTTTTAGGTAGACACGAATTATACTCAACAAGATCTCAATCAAAGAATAACCTTTAGTTGGCGTTCCCATAACGTTCAACTCCCATTCAATCCATAAATATAATATATAACAAATAGTGGTGATATCAACCACTTAATACAAAACTTTACATAAGTTGGTTAAAATAAACATCCAACTTTTCTTTTTCTTTTTCTTTTCTCATTTTTTTTTTGAATTTTTTTTTTTTTTTTTTTTTTTTTTTTTTTTTTTTTTTTTTTTTAACTTAAAACATAAATATAGATGTGTAAAATTTCACCACATCACTATAACGATAACTCTGGATAATTTTTCCATACTTTTCATGACTTTCAGAAATAACGGTAATAGTGAAAATAGTAAACACACAAAAAATAAACTCAAAGATATACAATATTTACTTTCACTCCAATTGCATTGTGCAATTTCCCGACCTAACCATAGATAATGAATTACGCACACGAACACAGGTAATGTAAGAAAACACACTTTGCCTAAAGCAATTAACCAACCACGGATTTTAATCTACAGGGTAGGCTAATGTGTAAGGGTGTAACAAAACATTATAACAAAGGTGTAAGAAACGAAAGGAATGGCTCTGAGTGTTTTTCTAGGGGTATCTTACTCTAAAAGTGAGAGTAACAAAAGGGTTTATACGGGGGGTTAACTAACCAGTGTAGTTAGCTAATAACACATAACATATAAAGGCTATTTGGGTGTAATCCTATAAATTTACCAATTTAGACAAGTCATTCCAATTATAAAAATAATACTTATTATGGTGGTCTCGAATAGTATACAAGCCAAGTTCTCAAGTTTACAAGTCACCGGCGCACTCATGGATTTGTGAATTTTTAAAAGTCACAATTTTTGAAAATAACGTCATGTGTGCAGCTATGCAACTTAGACTTTAAACAAAAACATGCTAAAAATTTTAAATTTTGATATATTAAGCACATTTTAAGCATATTTTGAAAAGTTTAGGACAAGTAAGTGTTCTAATTCTCCAATCCCCCCACTTAAGTTAAACAACGTCCTCGTTGTTTGTATCAAAGATTAAAAAATGGAAAATAAACGAATTAGAACAGAAAAACTCCCTTGAGATTTGCTCGGTATGATCCTCCATTATTTGTATAAAAGCAGAAATCATCTTTCTTGTGGATGAGAACGTTTAAGCTTCATAATTGATGTATCCATAGGAAATGCAGGAATCTATAATACCACCAAGACTTTAAACACACCTAAATTAAGAAGGTTCAAACTTGCATAATACATTAGTAGTTAGTAAAAATAAAACATAAAAATTAAAATGAAAATCATCAGGTCAGTCGATACGCCGTATCTTATGGAAGAAGATACGCCGTATCGAGCCTAGAATGAATACGAATCAGAATAGAAGATGCGTCGCTCCTTAACCAGGGATGCGCCGCATTAAATAAACTGACAAAAAGTTTTAAAGTCAAAAGTAAAAATGCAGAAAAATAAAGTAAGATATGACCAGTGCAGGAGATGCGTCGCATCTCAGGATTGAGATGCGCCGTATCCTCTGCGGGCCTGACTGACTCGACACATAACAGAATAGTAAAAAATTTCCGGGTTGTCTCCCGGTCAACACTTGTCTTTATTCCAGAGTCTTCAAGTTAGACTCACGTTCAGCTCCTTATTCTAATACTTCAGGTTCAAACTCCACCACCTCGTTCTCAGTATCCTCAATTTTATTATCAAAGTATTTCTTCACTCGTTGCCCGTTTACCTTGAATATATAACCATTTTTATCGCATATTTCAATAGTTCCATATGGATACACTTTCTTGACAACGAATGGACCCGTCCATCTTGATTTAAGTTTACCAGGATACATCTTTAATTTGGAATTAAATAGTAGCACTTTCTCTCCAATAGTAAACGTTTTATCCCCATGTAACCTCGAGTCATGCCATCTTTTAGTTCTTTCTTTGTAGATCTTAGTATTTCTGTAGGCCTCATCTCTTTGTTCATAGAGTTCATTAAGTTTCATGAAACGGTTCTTCGTTGCAGCTTCCATATCCATGTTACAATTCGTCAAAGCCCAATATGCACTTTGTTCTATTTCGACCGGTAGGTGGCATGCTTTTCGTATACAAGACGAAATGGAGTGCATCCCGTTGGTGTCTTATAGGCTGTACGGAATGTCAATAAAGCATCATTTAACTTGTCAGACCACCCTTTCGGATTATATCCAGTCGTTTTTTCAAGAATTCGCTTTATAGCCCTATTGGTTACTTCAGTTTGCCCATTGGATTGAGGATGGTATGCGGTGGAAACCCTATGATATACTCCATATTTTTGCAAGGCTCTTCCCAGATGGTGATTACAAAAGTGTGTTCCCCTATCACTAATCAATGCTTTAGGAATTCCAAACCTAGAGAACAAACTTTGCAAAAATTTAAGTACTACCTTGCTGTCGTTTGTTGGTAATGCTTGCGCTTCGACCCATTTTGATACGTAATCAACAACAACCAAAATATATTTATTACCTTTAGATTCAGGAAACGGTCCCATGAAGTCCAATCCCCATATGTCGAAAACTTCACATACATGGATATAATTTTGCGGCATTTCGTTTCTTGATGTTATATTTCTGGATTGTTGACACGCATCGCATCCTTTTATATAATCTTTTGCATCAACCAACATAGTGGGCCAATAAAATCCTACATCAAGGATTTTTCTTCTTGTAATGACTGCACCATGATGTCCCCCCGTCGGCCCTGAATGGCAATGCGCTAATATTGCTGGGACATCATCTCCGTCTACGCATCTTCGTATAATATTGTCAGGACATAATTTAAAGGCATAAGGTTCATCCCAAATATACTCACTAGCGCGATTTAAAAACCTTCTTTTCTCGTCGGATGTTAGCCCTTTTGGTATTTCATTAGCAACAATAAAGTTTATATAGTCGGCATACCATGGTCCATCATTATTGCTCTTAATCCTTATCATCATAAGGTGTTCATCCGGAAAGTCATCAGCGATTTCCCTTTCGTCAAGCACCTCCATGTCAGGGTTTTCAAGTCTAGATAAGTGGTCAGCAGCTAGATTCTCGGCACCCTTTTTATCTTTAATTTCAATATCGAATCCTTGGAGCAATAAAACCCACCTAATAAGCCTTGGCTTGGCATCCTGTTTATTGAACAAATACTTCAAAGCAGAATGGTCAGTGTAAACCACAGTTTTTGACAATATAAGATATGATCTAAATTTATCGAATGCAAAAACTACTGCTAAAAGTTCTTTTTCCGTGGTGGTCTAATGTTCTTGGGCATCATTCAATGTTTTGCTAGCATAATAAATTGGCTTAAATTTCTTATCTATCTTTTGGCCAAGTACAGCTCCAACAGCATAATCACTAGCATCACACATTAGTTCAAAAAGGAGACTCCAATCCGGCGAAATTATAATAGGTGCGGAAGTTAGTTTTTCTTTAAGTATATTAAATGCCTTTTTGCAATCTTCAGAAAAATCAAACTTCGCATCTTTTATCATTAATTGGGTCATAGGCCTAGATATCATTGAAAAATCCTTTATGAACCTACGATAAAATCCAGCATGCCCTAAAAAACTTCTAACACCTTTTACATTAGTGGGGTAAGGTAGTTTGGCAATTACATCAATTTTAGCTTTGTCGACTTCTATACCTTTCCCAGAAATCTTATGTCCTAACACAATTCCTTCTCTAACCATAAAATGACATTTTTCCCAATTAAGAACAATGTTAGTTTCTTCACACCTAGCAAGCATTTTATCAAGTTTAAAGAGACAATCACTAAGTGAGTTACCGAACACCGAGAAGTCGTCCATGAAAACTTCCATAAAGTCTTCCACCATATCATGGAAAATAGCCGTCATACAACGTTGGAAAGTAGCAGGGGCGTTGCATAGTCCGAATGGCATTCTTCTATAGGCGAAGGTTCCATAAGGGCAGGTGAAAGTCGTCTTCTCTTGATCCTCGGGGCAATGGGTATTTGGAGGAAACCTGAAAAACCATCTAAAAAACAATAATAATCATGTCCTGACAGTCTTTCTAACATTTGATCAATAAATGAAAGAGGGAAGTGATCTTTTCGCGTAGCATCATTGAGTTTGCGGTAGTCAATGCAAACTCTCCATCCAGTAACAGTTCTTGAAGGGATTAGCTCATTGTCGTCATTGAGTACAACCGTCATTCCTCCCTTTTTTTGGTACAACGTGAATAGGACTGACCCACGAGCTGTCGGAAATTGGGTAGATAAGTCCGGAGTCAAGTAATTTTACAATTTCATTCTTCACTACGTCTTGGACTTTTGGATTCAAACGCCTTTGTGGTTGGATGGTTGGTTTGAATTCATCTTCCATGAGGATTTTATGTGTACAGAATGACGGGCTAATTCCCTTAATATCAGACATACTCCACGCTAATGCTCCTCTTCGTTTATATAGTACCTGCAAAGGGATTTTTTTTCTTTTGGCATTAAATCGGATGCAATAATAACGGGCGAATTAGTGTTCCCATTTAAATAGGCATATTCCAAAGTAGAAGGGAGATCCTTAAGCACATGTTTAACATTATCAATTTCATTAGCACTAGCGGAATAAACTTGTTCTTTAATTATCTCGTTGCTATCATCAGATAAATGCGCCGCATCGAAATTTCCGATGCGCCGTATGGCGTTACAAACAGCGGAATCATCAGCGAAATAATTTTCAATAGTATTTTCATCAACTTGATCTTCTATAGCAATTGTGTTTTCTAAATTTTTCAACAAAAAAGAATCAAGCAAATTACTTTTTAACAATTTCTAAGTAAATTGATTAATCGTGTCATCAGAAACATCGATATTATAGCATTCATCGTCATCAGAATTATTTTTACTCATAGATTGTTCCATATTAAATTCAACCTCATCTTTTCCTATGGTAAGAGTTATCTTTTTATTAAAAACATCAATCATGGCCCTAGCAGTGGCTAAAAATGGTCGTCCTAATATTATAGGAGTTCTAGAATTTTCGGGCATATCGAGGATAACAAAGTCAATAGGTAATTCAAATTTATCAACTTTTATTAATATATTTTCAGCTATTCCTAACGGGTATTGTATGGACCTATCAGCTAGCTCTAAGCACATCCTAGTAGGTTTTGGCTCACCAAGGCCTAATTTTTCATACATAGAAGAGGGCATAAGACTTATACTAGCTCCTAGGCCGGCTAAAGCATTACTAATATGTAAATTTTTAATTTGACAAGGAATAGTGAAACTCCCTGGATCTTTTTCCTTAGATGGAAGTTTGTTGAGCAATGCTGCTGAGCTTCTTTCCCCCATTGTTACAGTGCAAGCCTCTTCAAGTTTGGACTTGTTTGTAAGTAAGCTCTTCAGATATTTAGCGTATTTTGGCATTTGCACTAGGGCTTCCAAAAATGGTATGCTTAGCTGCAGCTGCTTGAGATTTTCCAAGAACTTCTTTTGATAGGCATCTTCTTTCTCCTTCCTTACCCTATGTGGGAAAGGTAGTGTTGATCGTTTAGGTTCAACAGAAGGTTCTTCTCTAATTACAGGTTCTGGATTAGTCTCTTTTGGTTGCTCTTGCTCAGGTGATAGAGATTCAGGGAAATCTTGTTTGTACTGTCATCCTCGGGCGTCTCTCCGATTTGAAAGGTTGACTTTCCGCCTCTAGTTGTAATCCCTTTCAAATCTTGCTTTACCAAAAGAATCTTGTTAAGCACCGTTGACAATTGGTGCACTTCAATTGCCAATCCATTAATCATGTTGTTTTGTTCCTTTAGTAACAGCTCAAGACTGCCTTTGAATTCATTAATAAAGTTTCTTGCTTCATGATGTTCTTTTTCATTTGCTTGAGCGATTTGTAGTGCAAACTCTTCCATGGTAAGGTTTCTTAGGGGTCTTCCGAACCAGTTGGGGAAAATATCGAACATTGTTCCTGAAAATTAAAGACAGGTAGATTTCAAAGTAAAAATTTCCTAGTATAAGGGTCAGAGTATTTTCCGTTCGGAGATAAGAAAAATAAAAGTTGCTGATATCTGCAGATGATGCGCCGTATCCAAAAAGATGGATACGCCGTATCTTATTTCGTTAAAATTTAATCAGACTTTTACTCAGAAAATAGATACGCCGCTTATAAATTAGAATGCGCCATATAGTTTTAATTATCAAAAATCGATATTTATTTAAAATTAAATGCGTCGTATTAACAAAAGTTAATGCGCCGTATTTTCGTTACGTTTCAAAATACAAGATTTTTGATTCAGAAAGATGCGCCGTATCGATAGAAATCGATGCGTCGTATCTGTTTAATAATTCGAAAACTGTTTTTAATTAAAATAATAAATACGCCGTATCTGTAAAAACAGATGCGCCGTATGGCGTTAACGTTTAGAAAAATTTCTTATTAAAAACAGAATACGCCGTATCTTGGGGAAAGATGCGCCGTATTCGAATTAATTAAACGCGTTGTATTTTATAAAAATTAAACGCAATACGCCGTATCTATGAAAATAGATGCGCCGTATCGTTTATATTAGCTCAGTACAACGATAGCAGAATACAGAAAATACGAAAAATAAAAACAAACGAAAATAAACAAAAATTAAACACACGAAAACAGAAAATATGCAAATAATACAATGAATGCAATTAATCTAATACACAACACGGTTAGCGGTTAGATTAAAAATTAAAAAGAAAAACCTAATTAAAATACTAATCAAATTAACAGATAATAACAATTCACTCCCCGGCAACGGCGCCAAAAACTTGATGTGTGCGTGTTATTGCTCTAATTTTATATCCACGATATGTCGTTGTGGTTTTAGCAGTATTCAAGTTTTAAATTTATATTTAGCCGACTTATCAATAACACACACTTTAACGAGCAGTGTACCCGGTCAGTATGAATATAATGGTAAGTAGAGTGTCGATCACTAAGAGTGGAACGTATTATCTAGTTATCCTAATCAGTATTTTAATATCTTAAGTTAGCTATACAACCTAATCTAACGCAAGGGGGTTTCAGCCTGAGAGACTGGCACGGTTTGGTTGTGATTAAATATAAACTAAACTAATAAGCACGAATCAGCGAGTAGCACACACGTACACAGATAAATACTTGAGACAATAAGAAGACCTGTCCTGATAGTTAAGTAGCTTGTCACTTGTTTTATTACTAGTTTTATATGAAGTGTATAGTTCGATGCAACGCACCGAGATTAAGTCCTTTCTCGTTGGTTCTAATCTTATCGGCGAGTAAACCCTTAATGATTACTTATGACTATCCTATTTATCTTTCTTCCTACTTTTCTACAGACGATAGAATGCATAGGCGATCTAATAAATAGGCGAGGAAGGGGCATGGCGACCCAAGCAATGCTCAGCTAGACACAGAGGTTATCAATGCACTAATAAAAGTCACCAAAGACATCAACATATAAACTTTAATTAATGGGAAAGCAATTTTAAGGGGAGTTGAAGTGAATGATAACATAACACAAGCCCATCAATCCTGACCAATTAAAGTGTACTAATACAATAAAACAAAACTACTTAATGAATTGAATACATGCAGGACCTTCTTACAGCTCTCGTATCTTTGTTCAAGGTGTGTCTTGTGCTGCTACTTCGACTGAATTCGGCCTAGGGCTTCTGTCCTTGGTATATCGTACGTACCAAAAGTCTTTGAAATTCGTCTAACTTTGGGGTATTTATAGTTTCTGTTTGAGGGCTAGATGCGGCGCATCTAATAAGTAGATGCGGCGCATTGACTTAACTTCGCGTGGGGTCCAAGATTAATATATTCAGGAATATTCGTACACCGCCAGAAGATGCGGCGTAACTCCATTCTTAGATGCGGCGCATGTCCTTGCTGTCTTGGATAATATCTTGTGAAATCTTGATAGTGATGCGCCGTATGTAATAAGCAAGATGCGGCGTATCTGGAGCAGAATGTCTTGATCTTGTACATTTCAGTAGACTCTTAACTTCTTGCTTGTTTTGCTCTATAATTAGTCCAAAATCTCCAAGTTTCACATAATACTTGTTTTTACATGAGAATTACAAAAGTAAACATTAACGTATCAATTCTCACAGATAATATAATAAAACAAGTCAAATAAATAGGATAAATGACGGTAATAAAATGTACTTATTTGAGTTCATCAAACTCTCTCAGCCTTCCTGATCCAAAACAAATTTGTCAGAGGCAAGATAGACAACACATTGTTTATCTACAGGACAAATAATGATGTCATACTTGTACAAGTATATGTTGATGACATCATCTTTGGCTCAACAAGTTATAAACTTCGCAAATAGTTTGAAAAGCTGATGGCAAAGAAATTTGAAATGAGCATGATGGGAGAACTGGCTTACTTCCTTGGACTACAAATCAAGCAGACTGGTAAAGGAACCTCTATCAGTCAAGAGAAGTATGTCAGAAGCCTACTGAAGAAGTATGAGCTCAGTGACTGTGCCTCAGTCAAAACTCCCATGGTTTCTACTAACAACCTTGGTCCTGACCTTATTGAAAAACTAGTAAATCAAACTCTTTTCAGAGGAATGATTGGGTCACTGATGTATCTACTTGCATTAAGGCCTGACATCTAATTCTCAGCCTGTTTGTATGCCAGATACCAATCTGACCCAAGAGAATGTCATCTCACAGCTGTGAAAAGGATACTCAGGTACCTGAAAGATACTCCAAACCTTGGATTATATTATCCAAAATGTTCAGGCTTTGATCTCAAAGGATACTCAGACTCTGACTATGCTGGATGCAACATGGACAGAAAAAGCACCTCAGGCTCCTGCCAAATCCTTGGTGGAAAAGTGGTCTGTTGGAGTGCTAAGAAGCAACAATCAGTTGCCATGTCCTCACCTGAAGCTGAATATGTTGCAGCAACAAGTTGTTGTGCAAATGTACTCAGGATGAAAAGTCAACTCAGTGACTATGGAATTCAGTACAAAATGGTTCCCATCTTTTGTGATAACACAAGTGCAATTGCCATCTCAAACAACCCTGTTCTTCATCAAAGAACAAAACACATTGATATTAGATATCACTTCATCAGGGACCATGTCATGAATGGTGACATTGAATTACACTTCATTCCTACTGAATATCAGCTAGCTGATATATTCACCAAACCATTGGATGAACCAACTTTCACAAGACTGAAAGCTGAATTAGGAATGTTGGATATTGAGACTCAGTCCACTGATTGAATCCATCCAACTAAGTGTAAATTCTGAAAACCCCAGGTCCCTGACTCAATGTGTTCCTCAGTGAAAAAGATCACTGAATCACCTACCCTGAACCTCAGGAACTAAACCCAAGTCCCTGAACCCTTGTACCTCAGGAACTAAAACCCAAGTCTTTGAACAAGCAGGTTAAACTACCATGAACCCCTCACTGAATGAAAAGTCATTCAGGGCCCTCAGAAGACATTCAATGCTAACTTAAATGCTCTAAGTATCTAGTTAGTAAATGTCCGAGGTTGGTAACTGAATTCTTATTTAATATAAGAATATTTGTTCTTTTGCCTTTCTGGCATGCACCTCATGGGCCCCCACTTTCCCACTTGGCATTTAATGCCTCTCCAATCACATAACAGATATGTGATGACTCAACCCTGCAAATTATACTTTTTGCAGACGGCACAACTGTTCACCTCGACAGTTGCGCAAAAACAGGGAAAGTGGAGTGGTTGAGCATTAAATGCGGATCTCAAACGTTTTATACAAAACGGCTTTCAAAAATCTCTTTTGAGAAATTAAAAACCGCTTAATGCCCAAAACACCCTCCACTTCACTTCCTTATAAATACCCCCAAAACAAATAACACACATACGTTTTTTAGAAAATCTTAAGAAAATTCTTGCCCTTTTTTTTTCTTTCAAAAAAAAAAACAATTGTGTGTGTGTTCTTAGTCTTTAGAAACCCATACCATCTTTGTAACCCTGACTTACCAAACAAAAATGGCTACTTCTAAAGCTATCAAATACGCCCCAAATGTGGAATTCCTCATCGAGGGCGTAGACATGACCAAGAACAACGTAGTAGTAAACTTTGCCTATCCCCAAAAGTTTTGGGCATACAAGAATGTGGTTAAATACCTTTAAAACTGCTTTCTTGCTACGGCGTTCACAAAGACCCCCTCAGTCATATATCATGACTACCTGAGGGAATTCTGGTGTACTGCAGTGGCAACAAGCCCTGAGGACACCAAGGACTCAATAATCACTTTCTCAGTGATGAATGGGGGAAGGACCATCTCCCTTGATTACCCAACCTTCATCAAAGCCACTGGCCTTGATTTCACTGAGAAATTTGAGCCCAACCCCACTGACCAAGAAGTTAAGGCATAATTGCTTTTTCTAGGGCCACATGACCCCAAACAACCTGATGTGGCCCCAGGTACATTATTGGCCAAGGCACCAATAATTAAGACTTGGTTTTCCCCAGTCTGGAGGATCTTGATGACTTTTGTCATTCAGGTCCTTGGAGGCAATAAATCCTCCACGGAGCAGTTGAATGCATCACAACAATTGATGGTGTTCAGTCTCCTGGAGGGTAGAAAAATTGACATCGGAGGAATAATCTTCCGTGACCTCGTGGCCAAGCTCTCAGGAAAATCTAGGCAAAGACACATGTCTTACCCTAGGTTCATTTCCTGTGTGCTTCAGGACTTACTTGGCTCTGATTATATTAGGCCTGACGCTCAAGGATCTAAACCTAACGTCCTACAGAAGGCAAATTATACGAGTGGCATTACTGAGGTACAACCAGTCGCCCTGACCAACTACATGTTGGTAGTCATTCAGGGTGAAAACGTTGTCTCACCCATTCCCTCTCCTACAAAGGAGAAGAAGAAAAAGAAGGTAGGGACCAAGAATGTGGTGAGACTCACACCACTCGCCCTTAGATCTTCTGCCTCAGAGCCTAAAGAAGGGCAAACGGCCAAGACCTCAGAGACACCCATCATTGAGACCCTCTTGACCTTAAAACAAATGCCAATGGAGGGTACTGAGAAATCATCCTCAGTATCCTCAGGCAAAACCCTTCCTCATGGCTCTA
The DNA here is from genome assembly GCA_021014915.2 of Artemisia tridentata subsp. tridentata. Classification (NCBI taxonomy): domain Eukaryota; kingdom Viridiplantae; phylum Streptophyta; class Magnoliopsida; order Asterales; family Asteraceae; genus Artemisia; species Artemisia tridentata. Next base: position 85,940,123 of record CP139504.1, read on the forward strand.
CTGACATACACAAGTCAGTGGGGTCAGGAACCTTCACCCAATCACATCCTGATGAAAGCATTGCTACATCACAAGCTATGCCTGAGGGAGTATAGGGTCCTGAATCCTTGGTAGGGCAGCACTACTCTACTGAGAAGGGGACCCACACCCAATCACATCCCGTTCACGGCTCTAAGAAATCACACTCAGAGTCTCAGGGAGTCAAGGACCCTAAATCCCCAAAAGGGCAGTACAACCCTGATGGGAAGGGGGTCCACCAACAATAACAATCTGTGCCTAGTGATAGTACTGGAAAACACCCACCAGTCCTTGAAGGCGCACATGGGGACAAAGAATCAGGGGGCATGCAACCACCCACTGATATGGAACCACAACCCCCTCATGGTGGATTTAGTCTCTCGGGAACTGACTCCAAAAGCCAGGCTGAGCAAACCCACTCAGTTATTATGGCGGGGTCAGGACCTGGCCACAACCAAGGCAAGTCTTCCAATGAAGAGGAGCCGGCTAACCCATTATTGCAAATTCAGTCTATGGCAGATTTCCATGCTGTTCTCTTTTCTGATGATGAGCTCAGCAATGACATTGAGGAAGAAATTTTTGAGGCAGGTGATGATCTAGACACTGGTGTTCAACCCACTAAACAACCAGCTGAAGAACATTCTGAAGAATCAGCATCTCAGGTTGATCATTCATCGGACTCTGAATCATCCTGCCCAGCCAATCTCAGGAAGTATGAAAATATTCATCCTCTCACTGAAAGACAACTGGTCAAGTTCTTGCAGAAATCCAACAATGCTCTCTTTCGAGGGCTCACTGAAGAAATCTTTGATCAACATTGTGAATGTTAGTGCAAATATTACGATATTTAAACTTAACGGTTTCTTCGGTTTTAATAATGACAAACATGTAACTTGTAATGCATAACGTAAAATGCGCAAGTTACTTGTAAACACAAATCATCAATGCATACTTACATCAACATCTCTCGACGCCTCAAGTATGCTTCAACAAAGTCATAGATTTCCATCCCGACGTAAATTACACAAGGTATGGACAAACAAATCTACTACTTGACAAATGATCAAAGGATTATATTTTTCTAAACTTCACATTTTTATAAATGTGACAAAACATTTTTCAAAAATACATTTTACAAATTATTTTTGAATTAGAAAGAAATGTTTTATTTGGGAAAATCATTTCAAAAATAGTAACAGCTATTTCCCCCCCCCCAAAACAGCTCCAAACTTCCCCAAATAAACCTTCACCACTAAAAGACAAAATTTGGAGCGTCTGGAGCGTTTTCGACACCGACGGCTCCACGGTTCCGTTAAATTTAACGGAGCCGTCGGGTATTTAATGGAGCCGTCCGTACGTAACGGCTAGATTTTTCTTTGCCTATAAATAGTGGACCATTTCACACTTTCAACTTGATTTTTCCAGTCCTTTTTCTCTAGTCTAATCCCTCCTCACTTAGATGACTTTCTTTGATCATTTGGAGAGTCTTAGGTTGTTTAAGAGTGATCTAATCATCCTTTCAAGTGATCCTCTTCATTCCTCTTGATTAGCAAGAGAAGAACACAAAGTATCCAAGTAGATACAAAGTGTTGTCATCCCTCTTGATTAGCAAGAGAAGAACACAAAGTATCCAAGTAGATACAAAGTGTTATCATTCCTCTTCATTTGCAAGAGAAGAACTTAAAGTATCCAAGAAGATACAAGAGTTGTAGTTGTTAGGTCTTGTAACATTGGTTACACTCTTGATTGTATCATAGCATACATCAAGATCATTTTTCTTTTGTGAGAGAGTGAGTCAAGATCATTGTGATCTTAAGAGATAGTGAAGATCTCTTGAAGCCATTGGGCTTGTGTGATTGATCATGTGGATCAAGGGTAGATCGGGTAGATCGTGGTAGATTGGTGCTAGCTAAGATTAGCACTCGACATCTAGCTTAGTGTCGGAAATAGGATAAGCGACGTGTAAGGTGTAGATCGGGTAGATCGTGGTAGATTGGTGCTAGCTAAGATTAGCACTCGACATCTAGCTTAGTGTCGGAAAACAAGTTAAGCGACGTGTACGGTTTTCTCCGCCTGAAGGGAGTTTGTTGATTAGTGAAGTAACTCTCGAGTTGGATACTCGGGGAGTGGAGTAGGGCGAAGAGGAGCTTCGTGACCGAACCACTATAAATCACCGTGTCCGGTTTGCGCCTTCTTACTTATCTCTTTACTTTCATTTCATTCTTTATTGCTTTATATTTGCATTGCGTTTTTGCTTGTGTGGCTAGTTGCTTATGTTATGTTGATTATCTGTGTGTTGTGTTTTGATTGCGCATATGTTGTAGTTTACTATATTCATCTCTTGATGCTATATGATCATAGTTGACACTTTTCATATCACATCACACTTGATCGGGAGTTTGATACAAAAAGTTTTAAGATTTTTAATGGAAACGTATTCACCCCCCCCCCCTCTACGGTTTCCACAATTGGTACCAGAGCCACGTCGCTCAAATTTTTAAAACAAATGGTTTTCAAAATTGAGTACGATCCATGTATCAAATTACCCATGAAGGTGATAAAAATATTAAAAGTATTTAGTTGCATAATACTTACAAGTTTTGTTGTTAAGTATATGTTGTCATACTAGCTTGAATTTTTTTTAATTGATAAAAGTTGGTTATGTTCAAAAACTGAAGTGACACGTACGGCACCGTTAAATACAACAGACGGCTCCATTAAATATGGACGGTACCGCTAAATTTAACGGAGTCGTCAGTCTGTTTTTCAGAATTCGGTAATTTTCAAAAATTCGTATAAAATCAACCGTAAGTTCGTAGGAGTCGTGCCACCTATCGTTTTAAACGTAATTGAGTCTACTTTCACTTAAAAATATTTTTAGAAAGTGATTGTAAAGTAAAATTTACGAATGTCTTTAATTCGTAACAGAAAGTCTTTTCCGGTCATACCGATTGCACAAATTTTTTTTGTCAAATCACAAAGTGAACATCACACGTTGATGCATTCATGATTTCAAGGTGCTGAACTTGATCAAATTTTTTGAATGGGGTGGAAAATAATTCATTTTTAAATGAAATCAAGCTTAGTATACATTGTTATACCTAATACACAAAATGACGATAAGTATTTCTGTGTGTTAAGCTAAATTGCTATTTGCTTATTATAGTTTTCCGGTTTATGCATTTATAAGGCTCATGCTAAATCACTTGCACTATATTAAGTAATTAGTTTGCATTGCATATAGGCATCAACCATTTGTCTTGCATTTGTTGCAAGTTCTTAAAATGGTTTAGTAACTTTCTTAGGATAGAAACTAAGTTGGTAGATCATGTGTGTCGAAAGATGTTGTCTTACACAATTATTTTTCCAAAGGTTTAAGTGTAAAAAGTACATCACCCCAAAATACTTAACACTTTCATAAAATCCGTAACATGATCTTTAAAACATTACATCATTTTGTCTTGTTTGACCATGGGTTGTCTAAACAAGATAAAAGGTCATTTTAATACATTAGTACTTAAGTAAAGGAAAATGTATTAAACTTGCATTGATCTAACACACATACAAAATGTTTTAAACATTTAGTATTTTACGTATGTTGTATAAAAATAGTTAAGATAATTATTTTTATACAAATGAGGTATCAAAAAACTAAGAATATTATACTCAATAATATAAATAGTTTTTCTCAAATAAAAATAAATGACAATATCAAAGTAGTAACTTAATATGTCATTAACCTCACACATACAACTAGTGTTAGAATAAATGGAACACACTCCTAAATTTTTTATTTCTTTTTAAAAAGGAGTGATTGTGAGGGTCAAGAAAGATTTCGAGTACATATCAATTCATTATTCAAATTATGATTGATATCATCATCGAATCTAATTGACAAGTTTGCGAGTGTGGACATGAAATTGGAGTCATTATTTGTTTAGCTTCAAGATAACATCAAAACATGATGAAACATATTATCTTGAATCTACATACTCAATCACACTCGATTGTTATGAAAATAATGACGTCCACTCAAGACGAATATAATATGCATCGGATCAAAACTCACACTTGTGTTGAAGATGCCATATTAAGTTTTCTTGTCCAATGGTTGTGTTCCAAACTTTAAACTAACATGTTTAAAAGATGCATAAAATACACAACTAAGTAGGATTGACAACTTGGATGTTTCATCCGAAATATACAAGTAATTTACATTGCAATGCAATTGGTAAATGTGTCATTTCCGAAAAACCAAATACGAGCAAACAAACAACATATGTAAACTTTGCTCATGAACAACTCAACACTCAAAGCCACATGTCTAGTAAAAGTGTCACGCATAATATGTTATTAACTATTATGTAAGTCATCAATCTTTGAGAATATCACATGTATTTCTCTTATCAAAAGATTGACAAAATATAACCTATATCTCATGCATCTTATTTTCTTTGTGACATGAATGGTTATGTTATGAGAGAATACATTGCATCCTGTTAACAAATATAAGATATTAGAGTTGAATAATAACCTAATACGACATGTGTCATTGCATAAACAAGTAAAATTGGTCATACACTAAAATACTTGTTTCACAAAGCATTCTTAAGAGTGATGAGTTTACTCTTAGAAAAGCATACTAGTTGAAATAAATAGTATGTCTCATTTCAAATAAAATGCTCACAAGATCTATTGAGGTAAATAACCTTTACTAGATTCTCACTCAAGATATGCAAAGGAGCATTCTTGAAACACACACGATGTAGTAGATTCTACATTGTATCATATTAGAGTGTCTCTTGGTTCTAGGAAACCAAATCGTGTTAAAATAACATGTGACAACTCAACAAACAAAGATGTTGTCCAAGAGATCATAAAATACACCATCTCCATCAAATAACCTTTAAATCTCAAACACGAAATTAAAACATTTCGCTTGCCTTTGTTAGGAGTTGTGTAAGACATGTCATTTTCTTAACCGACTTTCAAAGTATGGTTAATTGAGTCATATTAGGCCATGTATAGCAAAACAAGATAAAATCATATTTGCTATACTTCGATAGGCAAATATAGGAATTTAAATTCTTCTAACATGAGAATGACTACTAGAGAACCTATCGCACTAGAAATTCAATTTGACCTAACGGTTGGATTGCTTCCAGGAGAGAAGTTGGGTTCGTGTATAACCCGTAAAAATGGTCGTGTTTAGCCTTAATTGAGCACCACTAGTGATAGTCTCATACTCATTCTCTAACTTGAAAAACTTTCATTCCTACATTTGACTAGAGATAGTTTACATCGGTGAACTTTATCTCCCATTAGGATGTCATCTTGAACAAGTAGTAATTAGGATCTGCCTTAGCAAACCTAGATTGCTTGCATCCCACATACGTGTTTCAAAATGATAACATGTTCTCGTAAGATATGGTTAAATGTCTTCATGATCTTAAATGCTAAATGATTATCATGTTTTACATGATGCTTGCATTTATTCCTTATGTGCATTTTACATGATTTACTTGTAAAGTTTGCACCCACACTATGTCCTTTTGACACATTAGGAATTAGGTATGCCCATCACTATGAACCCTTAGAAGTCATAGAGCCATACACTAGTGTCAAAACCCATAGGTCAAAGTAGTCGCGAAGTTACCCTAATTCCCAGTGTTAGGATCTCTGGGAAATAAGAATTCATTGTTGCTGCCGATAGTGTAAAGTTGGTTCCTGCCGAAAGCTTAGGTTCCTGCTGAAAGCTCATTGCTGCCGACAGTGTTATTTTGTTCCTGCCGATTGTATTATTGCTGCGGATAGTATTAGTTGTTATCCGTATATTTAGAATGTTTGTTATGATTTATTTTTAGAAGAGATTGGTGTTAATCTCTTTACACGTTTTCTTGTAGAACGGGTTAGGGTTAGGAGATCTTGTTAGTATAAAAGATAAACCCGTCTATGAGTTTATGTACGCCTTGAACATCTATTAACATTCAATAAACGATTCATAGTTTATTAGTTTTGATCCATAGAGGATCATTGTCCTTTAGAGTTTTTCTTCTTTATAATACTTGTTGTTTAGTTTCCGCATAAACACTTGTATTGCAGAGGTTCTTGGTTATACCAAGCTCAATCAAGCTCGAAGTACTCGATCCTACAAGTGGTATCAGAGCCTGGTAAGGATCTCTGATAAAGAAGAAAAAGGTCGATCTCATATCTCTAAACCCTCTCACAATGGCAGACGATAACCCTGAAACCAATGTCATTAACCCGGAAGATCAACAACCCAAACAAGAAACCACTCAAGTCCAAACACAAGTCCTCACCACCATGTCCACCAACAATGCTAAATTCCCATATCTGAAGAAAGATGAGTATGAAGTCTGGGCGATGAGAATGGAGTATTGGATCACAAACACTGATTATAATCTGTGGAATGTGATTCTTAAGGGAAATAGCAAGAAGAATATTGGAAGGGATGATGATGGCAATATTTATATAGAGCCACCAGTTACAGCAGAGGAACACCTTGCTGTTCAAAGGGAAACAAAGGCAAGAACTCTTCTACTTCAAGCTATTCCAGAGGATCATATGAGTGATTTTCATCACTTGGATGATGCTAGAAAGATCTGGCATGCTGTAAAGACCAGATTTGGAGGGAATGATGAATCCAGGAAGATGCGAAAGTCTATGCTCAAGCAAGAGTTTCAAGAATTCAAGATTTCTGAGGCTGAGGGAATTCACAAAGGCTATGACAGATTCCACAAGATCTTGAGCCAACTTAACCAGTTGAAAGCTAGGCCGGACGATGAAGATTGTAATACCAAGTTTCTGAGAGCCTTGCCACCATCCTGGTCACAGGTTTCAATAACCCTCAAGGCCAAAGGAGGATTGGATTTCATGAGCTTTGATGATCTGTACAACAAACTAAAAACCCTTGAACTTGATATCAAAGGATATTCCACCTATTCACCTTATACTTCTACCCATACTGCTTTTGTTAGTAACTCTAGTACTAACAAAGCAGTGTATGGAAACAGTCCAACACCATCAACATCCTCAATCTCCTACTCATCTCCTACACCAAAAACTCAGTCCAGATCTGATAATCTTGTAGTGGATGTGCTTCACTCGTTTGTTGCTGAAAGTACACCACAGCAGAAGATTGTGTATGATGATTTTAAACAGGTTGATGAATTGGATCTGGAAGAGATGGACTTAAGATGGCAGGTGGCTATGATATCGTTGAAGTTGGATAGGTTTGAAAAGAAGGCAGGTAGAAGGGTCAATTTTGATAAACAAGAGCCTGCTAGGTTTGACAGAAGGAAGGTGAGGTGCTATAAATGTTCTCAAACAGGACATTTTGCCAGGGAATGCCCAGACAAGAAGGTGGATGATAAAGCTCGGTATTCTGCTTTCAGAATTCAAGAGTTGGAGTCAGACGACCCCAAGGCTTTGGTATCTGTGGATTCGCTGGTAGATTGGGAGCATCATGAGAAGGCTGCTGGGAGTGGATCAGATAATGTCTTTGGGATGGTAGCTGGATATGGTGAAAAGAAACAAGTGGCTGGTCAGTTTGGAATGATGGGTCATCCATCACAGGTACAAAACTGTCCATTTGGTTGTAAATCTATATATGCTGAATTAAAGCAGGAAATTGATGATATTGAAAGTGAAAATAAGGATAATCTTATTCAACTTAAGGCTCATAAAAAGGCTGTTAAGACATTAGAACAACAGAAGGTCTGGTATCAACAACAACTGTCTGCATATGAAGTAAAAGTAAAGGTTTTGGAAAGAGATTTAAAAAATGCCATTAATGAGTTTAAACATTCTGAAAGAGAAAAAGCTAAGGTTGAATTGGAAAATCAGGATCTTCAGTCTAAGCTTAATAACTCATTGGCTAGATTTGATAAGTGGAAAGACTCATCCAAAAATCTTAACATACTTATTGATAGTTCTATGTCTACTAAAACTAAAAAGGGTTTAGGATTCAGTAACCTAATAGGGACAAATCAATATTATGACCCTAACGAGTATAGTGTTTTTAATCCTGAACCTGTAGATTATAAAAAACCTGTTAAGTATGTAAAGGAGGGAGGAATGAATGATGTTCCTCCACCCATAACTGGAACATTTAAACCTGCTGATCCTTTTGTTGACTTTGATGATTCACAAATGTGCTATGGCAAAAAGGCAAATGAATTGCCTAATCTTGATTGTGACTCTAATGAATTTGTCTCTTGTTCTTACAGTGACAAATCTTCAGAAATCAAGACTGATGACTATGCCACATGTGGATCAAGTGACAAGTCTGCATCAATAAAGTCAGAAGACCTCTCCTCAGAAGCAGCTACTGATGAATCTCAGAAAACTGCATTTGAAGATGTTTCTTTTGATAATTTTAAGAACAATAATGTTTCTAGTTGTGGTTTTGTTTCAAACAATTTTGGTTGTGGTTTTGTTTCTGTTAAGGATAATTCTGTTTCATGTGTTGGTTTGAATAATTTTGTTTGCAATGAGAATATTATTGTTAAGAAAAAGTCCCCTAGAAAGAAATCTTGCTTTGTGTGTCGTAGTTATGATCATCTTATTAAAGACTGTGACTACTATGAAAAACAGATGGGATTCCATGCTTGTAAAAATAGGTCTGTATGGAAAAATGTAAATGATATTCCCCCTTATATTCCTCAAGCAGCTAGGAGAACTTCAGTTGCTTATGGCAAACCAGTTTCTGCTGGTAAGCCTGTTGCTGCTGAAAGGTTCATTCCTGCCGATAAGCCTATTCCTGCTGCTTATTCTGTTCCTGCCGACAGGAGCAATTCTGCTGGTTGGAAAAACAATAATATTAGAACTTTCAGACCTACTAGTACTTACTTTCAAAATGCTTTGAGACCTGTTTGTTTTGACACAATGCATAAGGGAGGGACAAGATGGAACACTGCTGTTAAGTCCTCAGCAGGTTGGTCTTGGAAAATCAATAACCAACATATGAAAATGGGATCCAAGATCAATGGTGGATCTTATCAATCTCCAGGGTTTAAATCTCATTGATCCACTAGGCAGGCTCAAGTCAGCAATGGCTTGAGTCTCTCTTGTATCTAATGTTGTATATGTATTCTTTTTCTCAGGATTTTCCTTTTAGAAGCAAAGATGTTGGAATTGTTGACAGTGGATGTTCCAGGAGTATGACAGGGAATTTGGAAAGGTTACATGATTTTATTCCTTTGAATGGAGGTACTGTGACATTTGGAGGAGGAGATGGAATGATCTCAGGGAAAGGAACTATCAAGACTGCCAAGCTTGACTTTGAAGATGTGCTGTATGTGAAGGAACTCCAAGACTTCAATTTGTTCTCTGTCTCTCAAATCTGTGACAAGAAGAACAGTGTTCTATTCACTGAGAATGAGTGCTTTGTGTTGTCCAAAGACTTCAAGTTGCCTGATGAAAGTCAGGTTGAACTTAAAGTTCCTCGGACTTACAATCTTTATAGCTTCAATCTTAGTGATGTTCAGCCTGAGGGGTCACTTGCTTGTCTGGTTGCAAAAGCTTCTGTGGATGAATCTAATAAATGGCATAGAAGAATGGCACATGTAAATTTCAAGACCATTAACAAGCTGGCTAAGAATGGTCTGGTGAAAGGGCTTCCTTTGAAAAACTTCTCTAATGAGCACAATTGTGTTGCCTGCAACAAAGGAAAGCAACACAAAGCATCATACAAGGCCATAACTGCTGTGAGCACCATCTCTGAGCCTTTGCAGCTTCTTCATATGGATCTTTTTGGTCCTACTTCTATTAGAAGTATTGACCATAAGAATTATTGCCTGGTGGTTACAGATGATTTTAGCAGGTTTTCTTGGACTTTCTTTTTGAGTACTAAAGATGAAACTTATCCAGTACTTAGGGATTTTATTGCATTAATAGAAAATCAGCTAAATAAAAAGGTTAAGTCTATAAGGTGTGATAATGGCACAGAGTTTAAGAATTTTAATCTTATTGAACTCTGTAGGTCTAAGGGGATAAAAAGGGACTATAGCAATGCTAGAACTCCACAACAAAATGGGGTTGCAGAAAGGAAAAATAGGACCTTGATAGAAGCAGCTAGGACTATGTTAGCTGAATCTAAGATGCCCACTATGTTTTGGACTGAAGCAGTTTGCACTGCTTGTTATGTTTTAAATAGGGTATCTATTACTAGGCCTCATAATAAAACACCTTATGAACTTTTGTCTGGGAAGGTTCCAAACATTAGTTACCTTAAGCCTTTTGGATGTCAAGTCACTATTTTGAACACTAGTGATTATCTAGGCAAGTTTGATGGAAAGGCTGATGAAGGGTTTATTGTTGGATATTCTGCTCATGGTAAAGCCTATAGGGTTTATAATCTGTCCTCTAAGAGAATAGAAGAGACTCTCAACTTAAGATATCTTGAAGATAAACCTAATTTGCAGGGTGCTGGTCCAGAGTGGTACTTTGATCTGGATTATCTCTCTGACACCTTAGGGTATACTAGATTCAAATCAAATCTGTCTGGTGGTACAAATGTTTCTCAAACTAACAATGCAGGTACCTCAGATGATGATTCTGATGCAGAGAGTGATGAACGACCTATAGTTGTTCCTTCTTTTCCCTCTAACAACATTTCAGGTTCAAAGCTCAAAGATTCTTCTGATATGGCTGGAAGTGATTCTAGTTTTGCAGAAGATCTTGCTAGGCTTCAAAGACAAGAGTTTAATGCCAAAAGAGCTGCTGAGATGTTTGGTTCTGGATTTTCTAAAGAGACAGAGGAGATCCTGAGAAAGGCTGAAGCTGAAGTTCGAAGGGAACTCAATACATCTAATAGTATTCTTGTTCCTGCTGATGCTGTTCCTGCTGATAGTGGATCGGTTCCTGCCGATCCTTCTAATGTTTCTGCTGATGTTCCTGTGTCTTCTCCATTTGTTGACAAGTTGGGAATTGATAACTCCCCTGAAAGATTTCCAATTCCTTCTGATCTTGGAAATTCGGTCTCTTCAAGAGATAAGCTTAATGATCCTCATCATCAGTCCAGATCTGGCATTTTCACTACTTCCTCATATGATGATGACTTCAACCCTTCAATTACTAATCAGGCATCCTCCATTGATGTTAATCCCATTGCTACCAAGAGGATCAATACAGTTCATCCTCAGTCTTTGATTCTTGGAGATATTAATTCCCCTGTTCAAACAAGGAGTAAATTGCATCCATCTAAATTTGGAGAATCTGCTTTTCTCAGTTATATACAGAATCAATTGAGGAGCAATCATACTGATTACTTACATTGTCTGTATGCTTGTTTCTTATCTCAAGTTGAACCAACTAGCATAGCTCAGGCACTTGCTAATGATGATTGGGTTGAGGCTATGCAAGAAGAGATGCAGCAGTTCCAGAATCAGAAAGTATGGATGCTGGTACCTTTGCCTGCTGGCAAACATGCTATTGGAACTAAATGGATTCTAAAGAATAAAAGAGATGCAAGGGGAATTGTGGTTCGAAATAAAGCTAGACTGGTTGCTCAAGGTCATAGACAAGAGGAGGGGATTGATTATGATGAGGTGTTTGCACCTGTGGCAAGAGTTGAAGCCATTCGGTTGTTTTTGGCTTTTGCTTCATTTATGGGATTTGTAGTTTATCAGATGGATGTGAAGAGTGCATTTTTGTATGGAAGGATTGAGGAAGAGGTTTATGTTACTCAACCACAGGGATTTGTAGATCCTCAGAATCCTAATTTGGTTTACAAAGTGGTTAAAGCACTTTATGGTCTTCATCAAGCACCAAGGGCTTGGTATGCACGGTTATCAGCTTTCCTACTAAAACATGGGTACAGAAGAGGAGCTATTGATAAAACTCTTTTTATCAGAAAGGACTTCAAAGATATCATTCTGGTACAAGTATATGTAGATGATATCATCTTTGGCTCCACTAATGAAGCTTGGTGCAGGGAGTTTGAAGACTTGATGAAGAATGAATTTGAAATGAGTGCTATGGGTGAAATGACTTTCTTCTTAGGTCTTCAGGTTAAGCAGTCATCAGATGGAATCTTTATTTCTCAGGAGAAGTATGTTTATGACATGCTTAAAAAGTTTGATATGGAGAATGGGAAGATTGCTGTAACTCCATTTGAACCTCCAAAACCTAAGTCCAATAATGAACCTGATGCTGCTGTTAATGTTCATTTATATCGATCCATGATTGGCTCCCTCATGTATTTAACAGCTTCAAGACCTGATATCATGTTTGCTGTTGGTGCATGTGCTAGACATCAGGTTACACCATTGACTTCTAACCTTAATGCAGTCAAGAGAATCTTTAAGTATTTGAAAGGACAGCCAAAATTGGGACTTTGGTATCCCAAAGACTCTCCTTTTGTGTTAGAAGCCTATAGTGACAGTGATTATGCTGGAGCAAACTTTGATAGGAAGTCTACAACTGGAGGTTGTCAGTTTCTGGGTAGAAGGTTAGTTTCTTGGCAGTGCAAGAAGCAGACTATAGTGGCTACATCTTCTACTGAGGCAGAATATGTTGCTGCTGCTAGTTGCTGTGGACAGGTTCTTTGGATGCAAAATCAGCTGTTGGATTATGGATTCAACTTCATGAACACTAAGATCTTTATTGATAATCAAAGTACTATGTGTATTGTTAAGAATCCTGTTTATCATCAAAGGACCAAGCATATTGAAATTCGACACCATTTCATAAGAGATGCTTATGAGAAGCATCTTATTCAGGTGGAAAAGATTCACACAGATGATAATGTGGCTGATTTGCTCACTAAGGCTTTTGATGGACCAAGGTTTAAGCATTTGGTGGTTCATATTGGGATGGTCAATCCCTAGCTACAGGGCTTAAGGGGAGGATTGCAGCTTAAGGGGAGGAATGAAGTTTAAGGGGAGGATCATTTCTTGTTGTTGTTGTATAATTTCTTTCTTTCTTTTGTTTCTTTTCTTATTTTCTTTCTTTTCTGTTGGTGTGTTTCATAGTTTATTAAAAAAAAAAAAAAAAAAAAAAAAAAATTCTTATGTATATTTTGTGTGCTAATAAGTGGTTTTGAGCAACACCTTGCAGGTACAGTGTTGGTGTTTACACCTGCACAATAAATGGTGCTCAACTCACCATGTCTTACAGACAAGAAAGAGTTGACTCACCATGAGGGTACGGCTCTGGTGTGATAATCAAATCCGTTGATAGCTGTAATAGCTTGCTCAAAGCTATAGGGTAATTCAACTCACCCATGATTTGTTTCTGAGAGTTGAAAATGGTTCTCAATTCACCATGGATGTAACCCTTTATGGGATCCAAAGGATTGGCTAGTCCACAAAAGTATGGTTTGTGGTAAAGACACTTGATATCCATATTTGGTATTCAATTCACCAAGGTTCAGTTGAAACCAAAGAATTGGCTAGTCCTGAGCAAACGGCTACAGGTAAAGACAAGTCAAATCCGTTTATAGTTGCTGATTTGCTAATAAATCAGATGGTTATCAATGTACCATGGTCTAACACACTTAAACATTGGCTACTCCAGTAGTGATGGCTATTGGTAAAGAGACATCAAATCCATTAATTTTCAATGATTCACCTCTCACAGGAGTTAACACACCTGGATGTGATGAGAATAGTATGAAACTTAAGTGATTTGATGTACATATTGTCATAAGTAGCAGCCAAGTACAAGTACAAGTTATGGTGATCAGTATACAAGTTTTGGAGAAGATTTCTCATTCCTGCTGAACTATTGAGGTTGCTGCTGGATGCTATAGCGGTTGGAATCTTCCAAGTCATGGATGATGTTGCTGGTTACATCATATTGCTGCTGCTAAGTCGCAGTCCTCAAGCCTGAGTTTATGAAAACCTTATCACATGGGAATCTTGCAGGTTAACCTAGTCAACCTCAAGATTAGGGGAGGATTGTTAGGATCTCTGGGAAATAAGAATTCATTGTTGCTGCCGATAGTGTAAAGTTGGTTCCTGCCGAAAGCTTTGGTTCCTGCTGAAAGCTCATTGCTGCCGACAGTGTTATTTTGTTCCTGCCGATTGTATTATTGCTGCGGATAGTATTAGTTGTTATCCGTATATTTAGAATGTTTGTTATGATTTATTTTTAGAAGAGATTGGTGTTAATCTCTTTACACGTTTTCTTGTAGAACGGGTTAGGGTTAGGAGATCTTGTTAGTATAAAAGATAAACCCGTCTATGAGTTTATGTACGCCTTGAACATCTATTAACATTCAATAAACGATTCATAGTTTATTAGTTTTGATCCATAGAGGATCATTGTCCATTAGAGTTTTTCTTCTTTATAATACTTGTTGTTTAGTTTCCGCATAAACACTTGTATTGCAGAGGTTCTTGGTTATACCAAGCTCAATCAAGCTCGAAGTACTCGATCCTACACCCAGTCATCACTTCGCCTTCTTCCAAGTAATACACCCTTTTTTCATGGGAAGGTTAGGAACAAACCTAGTAGAACTCGGAGTAGGGTTGACAACTTAAATATTTCATCCGAAATATTCAAGTAAGTTTAACTTGCGATCGCAATTGTTAAATGTCATATCCGAAACATCATACTCAAGCCTTTTAACAACATATGTTAAAATGCTCATCCAAAGGACTCACGAGTTACTATATAAGTAATTAGTAGTTCCTTTCATCCTCGTGTGAATATACACGTCTTAAGATCCCAAACCCTGCTGCAAATCAGCACCATAGGCCTAGCTTTACATCTTTCAAAACCCCATGAAACACTCACGTGCGAAGCACATAGAAACCCTTAAATCAACCAAACCTCTCAACCGAGAATCCCCTTACCATCTCCGTCTAGGTCTAGGAATGATGGAACATTTTCCATAAAACTTATGACTATTTAAATATTTCACTGGAAATATTAAAGTCATCTCTTGTATCCCTCTCATGACTATCTAAATATTTCACTGGAAATATTAAGTCATCCCTCACGTTCCTTGCATGATCTCTTGAATATTTCACTGGAAATATTGAGATCATCTATTCTATTTCGTGTCATGACTTTTAGATATTTCACTGGAAATATCAAGTCATTCCCTCGATCTCGTCCCATGACTGTTAGATATTTCACTGGAAATGTCAAGTCATATCCTGTGTCTCGTCTGATGACTTTTTAAATATTTCACTGGAAATATTAAGTCATCTTTCACATCGCTCTAATGACTACCTATGTATTTCCTCGGAAATATAAAAGTCATTTCTTCTCGTCCAGTACCGGTCAAAGAATTTATTAGGTATAAATTCTCTCCTCGTGTCGAAAGCGAAGATTTATTCGTAAAATCCTCTTAAACTCCAATGACAACTTAAATATTTCATCCGAAGTATTTAAAGTTTATTTAATTTGTGAAATGCAATTAAATGTCATTTCTCGTTCTCGACAAACGTTCATCGAATCCCGGTGGATTCATTCATAAAGGAATTTATTCGGTATAAATTCTTTTAATCTAAGGTCCAGAAAAATCACAACATATGTGAAATTTCTTTGTCAGAAATCTAATTCTGGGTCAAAACTGACCTCAGCAGGTCACGGTACTCTTAAATAGGGGACAGTACCGCTAAATTTAACGGTACCGTCGGACCGTTGTCTGCTGAGATAGTTTATTCTCACTGTTTCAAAAACACTATCGAAACCCACTCGATGTAGTCTTGAACCAGAACCGTATCCTATCAGAACAGATTGTATCTATCTTCTGATTCCTAAGCCTTCTTCCCTTTCACCTCCGCATGGTATTAAACACTACCAATGCTTCCACATCCCACTCATCTTCCACACACTTCAAACGAAGAATCGCTAGGATACGTTGAGATAACCCTTCCTCATCAACATAGATAACCCACTAGAACCTTATCACTAACCTCACAACCTTGAAGATTTTATCTTCTTAACCCCTAGGATATCTCCACGTGATCACTTTCCTCATCATAATATTCTATGAATATTCACAATGATTGAGAAGAGCTACGTGACTTCAAAGGTGAAGTTTATCGTATGCTATCCACCACCTGTCATGACGTTACTAAGCTCATCGCTTCCGTCATCGTTCGTTTTCCTCATTATCTTCTACATCTTGTCCGGATGGTAATAGATTAAGGGGGAGCGAAAACACACTCATACTGTCTTTCACCAAACACTCTCAAGAACACACAAATGTGGTTCTTATTCCCTAGGAAACTACCCTTTAGCTGCCCAGAACTAGGCTGCACGGGAAAATTCGTGACTTCCAGGTCACGGTACCGTTAAATAGGCCACGGTACCATTAAATTTAACGGTACCGTGTGGTATTTAGTGGTACCGTGCCTATGTTTGACGAATTTTCACTGTTCCCTCCTGATCCCTGCATCCCTAACCTCAAACCTGCAAAATTTTGCAAACTCACACACACCCTAACATTTCCTCACTACACCATAGGACACCATCACCAACTTTAGTTTGAATCCCACAACACTTGCCTTTATAAGGCCTCACCATTGCAAGCTTATCTTGCATCTCATCTTCAAACCTTACAACCTACAACTCATAGATCATCACACTCAAACCTTATAACCTTCAACTCATCACACTCAAACCTTACAACTACTCCTCACTTTGGATAAGTGATAGTTAGTTCAACAACCTTCAATCCTCACAAACACATGAAACCCTTCATGCACCAAATTATCTCTAACACACAACTAGGATCATCCAACCTAGAAACCTAGAACTTCGTTACCTTAACCCCGTTAGAGATATCCACCAACAATCCTGTTAGGATCACATACACCTTTTCTTTTTCCCTTTTGAAATATATCATGCATCTCATTGTCAGTGCAAACGATATATTAACCTAAACCATCCTTTCCCACCTTTCCTCAAAGGGCAAAACCAACATCTCCAACCACATCATCATCATCCTCCACCTTTAGGATTCTTACACCCTTACCTCCACCAAGTCCACCACAACCCTTAGCTATCACACTAACCCTATCACCATCAAACCTCTTTGGACTTGGCACCAACACATCATCCTTGTCACCATCACCATCACCACAACCTTTAGCTCTCACACTAACCTTGTCACCTACATCACCTTTTGAACTTGGCACTAACACATCATCCTTATCACTATCACCATCACCACAACCACTAATGGGTCATCCATTATTTATCCCCTACAACCACATAACCCAAGTTGTCCTTGTTGTCACCACAACCAACACTCTCCCACCTTATGGAATCATTTAGGTATAACCTCTATCGAGTCTACTTTATGGCACGACTTGTCATAATAGTAATCATTTAGAGTATGTCTTATCAACAAACTATCCTTAACATCAATCATCTTAGGTAGATGATTATGTTGTTCAAAAGGTTTGTTAGAACTTTCCTTCCCAATGACAACTTGGAATAAGTCATTTAGTACGTCAGTCAATGAACGAATCTCGTTCTTGATTAGTGTGATTGAGTGAACAATTACACCTTAGGTTTTCGGTCGGGATGTGACACTTACGTGTTAACATAGTTTAACCCATGCTTGTCTTGCTATGTGTATTCTATCCCTATAATGTTGCTCCTATACTGTTATATATTATGCTGCACGAAGCTAACCCTTGATGTAGGAAAAGCCTTTGTAAGAATTTGATCCATGGATCCGCTAGATACTAAGGTAAATAAACAAGGGGTTTAAGTCACCATAGGGGAGCATTGAGCTAGGGGGAGCTCGGGAGTATTTGAATACATAGCATGGAGTCGTCTTCATAAGTGTTGATAGAAGGCTTCACTAGGATGATGCAAACTCGCCTTTCTGGGGAGAAAAGGATAGTAGTGTAGTAAGGGGAGTAGGAAGTAAATCCAAGGAAGCGCTCGAGGCAACTACCTTTTTGATTCAACAAAAGGGGGAGAAGGGGAGTGTAAACAGGTAACTTTTACATTTTACTATGTCTTACGGTTTACATATTTGTCATCATCAAAAAGGGGAGATTGTTAGTGCAAATATTACGATATTTAAACTTAACGGTTT
This sequence comes from Artemisia tridentata subsp. tridentata, assembly GCA_021014915.2. Lineage (NCBI taxonomy): Eukaryota > Viridiplantae > Streptophyta > Magnoliopsida > Asterales > Asteraceae > Artemisia > Artemisia tridentata. The sequence continues at coordinate 85,958,175 of CP139504.1, forward strand.
CTTCGGTTTTAATAATGACAAACATGTAACTTGTAATGCATAACGTAAAATGCGCAAGTTACTTGTAAACACAAATCATCAATGCATACTTACATCAACATCTCTCGACGCCTCAAGTATGCTTCAACAAAGTCATAGATTTCCATCCCGACGTAAATTACACAAGGTATGGACAAACAAATCTACTACTTGACAAATGATCAAAGGATTATATTTTTCTAAACTTCACATTTTTATAAATGTGACAAAACATTTTTCAAAAATACATTTTACAAATTATTTTTGAATTAGAAAGAAATGTTTTATTTGGGAAAATCATTTCAAAAATAGTAACAGCTATTTTTCCCTCCAAAACAGCTCCAAACTTCCCCAAATAAACCTTCACCGCTAAAAGACAAAATTTGGAGCGTCTGGAGCGTTTTCGACACCGACGGCTCCACGGTTCCGTTAAATTTAACGGAGCCGTCGGGTATTTAATGGAGCCGTCCATACATAACGGCTAGATTTTTCTTTGCCTATAAATAGTGGACCATTTCACACTTCCAACTTGATTTTTCCAGTCCTTTTTCTCTGGTCTAATCCCTCCTCACTTAGATGACTTTCTTTGATCATTTGGAGAGTCTTAGGTTGTTTAAGAGTGATCCAATCATCCTTTCAAGTGATCCTCTTCATTCCTCTTGATTAGCAAGAGAAGAACACAAAGTATCCAAGTAGATACAAGGTGTTGTCATCCCTCTTGATTAGCAAGAGAAGAACACAAAGTATCCAAGTAGATACAAAGTGTTATCATTCCTCTTCATTTGCAAGAGAAGAACTTAAAGTATCCAAGAAGATACAAGAGTTGTAGTTGTTAGGTCTTGTAACATTCGTTACACTCTTGATTGTATCATAGCATACATCAAGATCATTTTTCTTTTGTGAGAGAGTGAGTCAAGATCATTGTGATCTTAAGAGATAGTGAAGATCTCTTGAAGCCATTGGGCTTGTGTGATTGATCATGTGGATCAAGGGTAGATCGGGTAGATCGTGGTAGATTGGTGCTAGCTAAGATTAGCACTCGACATCTAGCTTAGTGTCGGAAATAGGATAAGCGACGTGTAAGGTGTAGATCGGGTAGATCGTGGTAGATTGGTGCTAGCTAAGATTAGCACTCGACATCTAGCTTAGTGTCGGAAAACAAGTTAAGCGACGTGTACGGTTTTCTCCGCCTGAAGGGAGTTTGTTGATTAGTGAAGTAACTCTCGAGTTGGATACTCGGGGAGTGGAGTAGGGCGAAGAGGAGCTTCGTGACTGAACCACTATAAATCACCGTGTCCGGTTTGCGCCTTCTTACTTATCTCTTTACTTTCATTTCATTCTTTATTGCTTTATATTTGCATTGCGTTTTTGCTTGTGTGGCTAGTTGCTTATGTTATGTTGATTATCTGTGTGTTGTGTTTTGATTGCGCATATGTTGTAGTTTACTATATTCATCTCTTGATGCTATATGATCATAGTTGACACTTTTCATATCACATCACACTTGATCGGGAGTTTGATACAAAAAGTTTTAAGATTTTTAATGGAAACGTATTCACCCCCCTCTACGATTTCCACAGTGTAGTTGCAGTTCATTATGTCAACCTGAAGGAATCCATTGAAGCTTATCATGAAGACGTTAATGAACAACAATCAGGGATCTCCTACTCCTTGACATCTCTTGATACCCATCTTAACAGGTTCAACGTTATTCTTTTCAACATTACGAAGAGCGTTGCAACTATTCAAGAGTCAGTAAAAGATGACCCTGAGCTCACCAAGAATATTCTTCAGGCTTTAAGACCTATCAGCAACATTCAGCCCAGTTCACTGAGCTTGTCAACATGCTGACATCCTCCAACCTTCAGGGTCTCAGCTCTTCAGTGGGCTCCATCAAATCTTCACTGGTTCTTATAGAGGAAAATTATGCAGCTGGGCTAAGTCTTCGAATTCCTTGGCCTGGAATCTTGGGCCTCGAATGACTGCTATAAAGACTTCTCAGGCATCTCTTGAAACCAAGGTGACCACTCTTTAGCAAGACACCTCAGACATTAAAACCATGATGACTGAGATCTATCAGGCTTTTAAAGGTCATGCTTCTCCCTCAACTTCAGTGAGCACTCTAACTCTTGCTCTCACGATGGCTCAAGCAACAGTTGAGGGAGTGAAAGTCACTGAAGCATCTTCCAGTCAACCTCCTTCTCACACTGAGGGGGAGATACCACCAACTCAAGCTCCTGAAACAACCCCATCATCTACTCACCAAGATAATGGCAAAGGCATTCTCACAACAGAGCCTGAACCTACACCAAAATTGGTGCCTGCTTCCTTGGTTATAAGGCCTGACCCTGATGAACCGGTCAAGATCCCTAATGAAATTAATGGAGAGTTGTATCATCTCACTGAGGCTGAAATTCAGGCTCATATGGAGAAGGAAGAGTCATTAAAGAAAGCAGCTGAAGAAGAAAGGCTGAACAAGACTACTCTCATCCAGGTGGTAAATGAAGAGGCTGAAAAGCTTGGAATACAACCACAAGCCCTTGCTGGAAGAAAAGGTGGTGAGAGCTTTATGAAAGCTCAAGATGCTGAGATGATTGCTCTTAGGCAGAAGAGGGATGAGAAAATGAAAAAGGCTGCAGAGCTAAGGGAAAAGAAAATTGAGAGGTACCAGTGGGTTATGACAATCAGATTGTGACCAGAACCAATCACTGATGTCAAGATTCATCAAAATACCAAGCCTGTGTCATTAGTGTCTTCAGAGGTCCAGAAAAGAGAGACTTTGAGGTTCTTGATCCCTTTAGATTCTATGACTTTGGGATCACTGAATTGGATGAATTGGGTCCAATCATAGTGAAAAAGCAGAACGTGGTTGTCAAAGATCTGATGAAATCCCTAAGGCAAAGATATGACTAACTGAAAACAACACCTGATGAACTTGGTATTCCCTCTCTTCTCCCAGCTCTGGCCAATCAGCCCGCTCCCTCTCAGTCTTCTAAAAAGAGGGAGAAAATTGAATCTGAGCCTGAGATCAAAGTTCCTGGCCTTGAATGCAACAGAGCCCTCCCTGAAGGAGTTAGATTTGTGAACAACATGGTCATTGAACAACCTGAGAGAGGTCTCTTCTTCACTGATGCGTTTGGTGACCCAGCCTTCCAAAGATGGAACGACATTGATAAGGCAGGAATTAAACCTATGCTTGGTTTCCTCATGATGGCCTCCCCAATACAGAGTCCTGAAAATGGAAGGTTCTGTCATGACCTGAGAACCAAGATCCAAGAACATCCTGACCAACATGAGCTGGAATCTAAGAGACCAAAGCTTGAAGCCCTTGGTTACAAATTTAACTGATGAATCTGCAACACCACCACTATCCTTGTACTATGTTAGATGATAGGACTTTGTAAATGATAAATAAAATTGATGGCCCATGTTTTTATTATTTCAGTGTCCTTAATAGCTTTCTAGTATATTCAGTATGAGTAGAAGTCATTAGCTCACTCATAACTGATCAAAACACTTAGGCATAATTTATATCCAAATAGGGGGAGATTGTTGGGTCCGTCAGTACCCAAGGATCCTGAAAACAGGATTTGAATACAAATTACGCTAAGTGTTAATCAACCGAAAACATACTTAAGTCACTGAGTGAACAGTCACTCAGTGAGTTACCTTCAAGATGCTCAGGACGAGTCTAAGAAGAAAGACTCATCACTCAGTGAGGCAGAACCCCCTGATTGTTACTTGAGACAAAGAAGAAGGTAATGGGTTCAGTGAGTGTTGGACAAGAACTCACTGAACCCCAGTCTCCTCAACAACAATAAGTGATTGAAGACTAAAGACTGAAGACTGAAGGCGAAGACTGAAGAACCTGAAGCCTGAAAGAAAGGCGGGATTGAGCGGGAAGAGTTTGAAGAGATAAGGACAAGTCTTATCTGGCCAGAAACAAACCATCCCTAAAGCGGCTAAAAGTCAAGAAGTGTCAGAACTGACACTCGAAGACTTTTTGGCGCATTCCTATTGGTTCTTGGAAATGACAAATACTATTGTAGTTGTCAGACACGCCTTCTTATTGTTTATGTATTTTAATCTTCTGGACTCTTTGATGTTTGTATATAAATAGCAACAGATGGAGAAAAGGGGTTTAAGTTTTGTGCATTAAAAGCTTAGACTTTCACAAAACCCTTTTCTCCTACAAAGAGTAACCAATCCCTGAGATAGCTCAGTGGGTCGATATTGTTACCACTTAAGCATAGCTTGAGTTTAGATAGGAGACACACCATACCTTGTCTATTCAATCCCAAGTGTTTGTTCCGCAAAACACTTGGGTAATAGATTCTTTGATTGATTTCTAATAAGAATTTAAACGTTGAAAAACTCTGTGTTTTATATTTACATTTTACTTATCTGTTGTTATTAATCAAATACATTGTATCAGTCATAAACACAATTAGATTAACTTCTTAGTTATCTCTAAGCTTGTTAAGGGAACAACACTTCCTAGTGTGTCTCCCCTTTTCATATGTCAGACAATATATATTGGACGTTCATGACAGTTAGGAGACAGTTGTCCCGCGCATGTCCGTTACATGGCCTGAGAGGGCTTCAATGGCTGTATGAAGCCTAGGAATGAGACCGGGCCTATCCAATGTTGATAATGGACATTGATAAGTGTTTATAATAGGCTTGACTTTGGCATATAGTTAATGGGCTTGGGCCATTATTATTGATACTCTATCAAGTCCACCAGTCTAGTATTTTAGCGTGAGCTATGATATGATGTTGGAGTTATTATAGTGTTTTGTCAGGCTGGTAAACCTGTTCGTCAGGCGGACTATGGAGTCCCCCAACCGATATGTTACCAGGGTGAAATAAGCCATGTTAGGACTAGCCTGGCTTGTATTTATTGAGATTCTTATTTGCATATCTCCCGCATTGAATGCTATGCATCAGAAAGGCAAGCTAATCTTTTTGAAATGACCTTAAGTCAGTTAAATCGCAGTTTAGGCGGAGTCTGAGCTCGTCCTATCAGCTGTTCATGACATCAATAACTCATTTAATGGTACGCGTGCCTGACAAGGCGTAAATGTTACGCGCTTATTTGTTGAGCGTGCTAACCGTTGGAATGTTGCCGTGTGTAACCCATTTTTTTTCCACTTTTTTGCCTATAATTAGGGGAAAAACAGATGGGAATGTGAAGAAAGACAATACTAGAAGATTTCTTGCAACCCCATTTGCATAAACAAAACCGCAAGTCACAGGTTAAAAAAACAAAGATTATACAAAACTTCATAATGTTGGGAATGTGAAAAAAAATGAGAGAGAAGGAGAAGAAGAGTGGGGGTTTTATTGGTGGTGAAAGAAGTGTGTCGGTAAAAATTCAAAGGTATACAGAGAAGTGGATTTGGGTGAAAGGATAAGATGGTGGTTTAGCTGTTTGTCATTTGGACATATTCATTCATTTAAGGGGCTTGTTTGGTTGGACTATATTAGGGGTATTTGACCGAATTTGCATTTGAAATCATTAAAAATTCGTGTTTAGTACAAGAAATAGTGGAGGTTTTAATTGTTGTGGGTCCCAGAAAGTACAAAGTTTAAAACTCATTGGATAGATAGTGAGTTTACATATCGGTGTTGGGTGTGGCTAATATTGGCATAAAGTGACATATATAACCATTTGTCATTTTGTCTAGCTTGGCCCCCAATATATTTAAATACCTTCCAATCATACTTTACAATACTACTAAGGGGCCGTTTGGTTTGTTGCTAGGAATCACAATGGGTATCGGATTTAGTATGGATTGAAAGAAATAGAAATTGAATGATAGTATTAATGTTGTTTGTTTTGTAAAATTTAATTGGGAATGGATTTTTATTTAATATTATTATATAGTGAGGTGGGCCCTTTGCTTATATTATAAAATAAAATAAAAATACCATACAAACATTGTTACTGAAAGCGACAAGAACCAGATGGGCCCTTTGCTTATACTCCGTATTTATTAATCTTACTATTGAAAGCGACTTACAGAGTTACGAAACAAAAAAAATTTCTTTTGTGTCAGCAAACCATTTCTTTTGTCAGTAAACCCAGCTCTTGTGGGTGGTTTCATATAAACCCTCAAGTAAAGGTTTCAAATCCACTTTTGAAACCCACACCACATACCAAACATTAAATTCAAGAATGAAAGGATTACTTGAATCCGATACCCTCGAAACAAACGGCCCCTTAAAAATTTATAAAGGGCAACTTGGTCAAATCATACTTTACAAAAAATGTATACCAAACAGGAACAACATTTCAAACACGATGATTTAAATCTCCCAATATCTAAAATCTTGTTAAATTTAAAATACTAGCATTTTAAGTTTACGAACCAAACGCCACCTTATTTATTTTCCTTTTATTTAATTTAATCTGGATTAGTTAATTGAATGAATTTATAAAAAAAAAAAATACGGAGTAATAAATAAATTACGATCGCCATTGTAGTTACTATTAGCAAATTGTGGTTAGGTGTAGTTTTTGAGAGAGAAAACTGATATGGAGCTGATGTGGCAAGGGTGACCATAATATTTATGGTTGCCATTAGCATTGGCCTTATGTCAATTTTACTACGGATGTTTAGTGTTCGAACTTCGATATTAGTGTTAAATCACATGTGATATGTAATTCGAATTTTTATACAGCTAAGAAAACATGAAAAAAAAATTGTCGAAAGTATATCAAAATCCCCGTTTATAGAAAGATAATTAAATGCTGGTCGTGATGGGATAATTTGTTTTCTCTAACGATCAACGGTTCATAATATATTTAAATATAAAAAATGTGTTTAATTGAATTTTTAATTTAAATATTAATTAATATCCCCCTTTTTTCTCAACAAAAAAATGAGTGACTGGGATTTATCCCTTTGTATGTGAGAAAAATTTGATATATAAAATAACTCTCCTCATTGTTCATATATATTTTGTAATGAATTGATTGTGCTGAAATACAATAATCACAAGAAGATAAAATTAACGAAATTTACGTTTTAGTACTACAAACGTTTGGTTCTACTATCCATTCATACCAATCATGTTAACTTGCCATTTTATAGGGTAATGATATGTACACATATCATTTTACTTTACACACATAGAATTAATGAGTAAGGACAAAAATACCCCATGTAATTTTACGTGTGCAAAGTAAAATCAAATGTGTATATATCAATGCGGACAATGCCCCTTAGAGCAGGAGGTGCAGCTATGTCATGGCTCGCCGTTTGCCAAGCTGGCACCTCTTCATGCCTCTTCATTGTACCGGCCAAGCTCTTTGTGGCTCGCCATCTTCAACTTACTCGTCTGCACGACGAAGGAAATGTTGTACGAATTTAGTTTTTATATATATATATATATATATATATATATATATATATATATATATATATATATATATATATATATATATATATATATATATGTATAATAGTTGTGTGTGTGAATAAGTGTGTATGTGGGACCCAAATGAGTAAGTTGTGGTATGTTATTGGGGAGGGAGTTGTAAAGGGAGGTATGTCATCGTGACGTGGCACCCCGTGGGGCCCGAATGAGGAGATTTTGCTCTTCATTGCACCTCCTGCTCTTATAAAATGCTCTATGGCGAAAAAAAACGTGCAATCGTGGTGTGGTAGCTAGGCATGGCGAAGTGCCATGGTGGACTAGCGAGCTGTGAGTTTGTTTGCACCGGGTGCTCTTATGTACAAACGGCCGTTGAATGTTGTCCGTCATTTTCAAACAACTTTAAAATTAATTTATTTTCAATCACATTATTTTAACGAAGAACGAGCATGCTAGCAATTGTCTTATTACCGGCTTCAATTCTTGTTCGGTAAGCAACTGTGTAAGAATTCACAATTTTGAGGTAATTATTTAATTATTTAATTTTACTTAATATTTTATTTTAAGTAAACTTACTTTTGCGAGTAACTGGATAGGTTATCCCGCGTACGTTATTAAATGCACATCTAACTCAAACCGACACCTAACAATACTCAGTATAATTATTTTTATACATTTTGGTTTCTTACAATCATAAATTAAATATCCCATTTTTACTTTCGCATTTTTAGTTAAACTTTGCACATTTTGCTTTTTGCGCGGTTTCAATTTTTTAAACATCAAGTAATCACCTAACAAGCTCAAGGATCACCTAAAATATCAAATTAGGTTTTGATGTCAAGTTTTAATATTTTGTAAGTCTTGTATTTTTAAGTTATCCGGTTTTAAATTTAGCGTCTTAAAAACTCCACGTTTGCAATTACCGGGATCAAACTATACATAAAATCATACATTTTAAACCAAATATCACAAAAACTTACCAAATTTCACCACCTCCTCATGAGGTGGCGTTTAGTAGAAGTATCTTATGACACTTGTGCTAGATTTTCTAAACTTGTTCCCCATTAACTAAAAACCACTTAGATAAAACTACACATCACAAAACCACTTGTAAAATAGATCTCAAAACTAGAAGAGTTATATTCTTCCTCTCCTTGTTGTCGCGAGGTTCAAAGCACACAAACACCCTCAATATTTGATTTCTAGTTAAAAGAAAATGCAAGAAATGAAGACCTAAGTTCTATTGTTTAATTCTTGATTCATTTCCTTCACTCAAAGGTGTTTTGTTAAGAAGATATCTAGTGCTTTAAAGAAGATTTTTCAAGTATCTTTGTGTCTTGATCTAGTGTCCATAGATCTTTGGTGTCAAAATTTTGGAAGCTTGTTGTTGTGGTGGATTGAGATCTAGTACTCTTGGTATAGATTTTTCTTGTGTTCCTTTCCACTTTTGTAAGAAACCACACCATATTTTTCATTCTACTACTGATGTACATTTCATTTTATGTATTTTTCATGTTTCATATAATTATTGTATTAATTTATGCATTATACATAGCTTAAAATACTTAAAACTATGATTGGGGCTAAGTTTGCAAAGACCATTTGGACCAGGGACTGTTCTCGTAATTACTTTAAAATGAAATGTAATAAAATGAAATGAAATGTACATCAGTAGTAGAATGAAAATATGAAACATGAAAAATACATAAATCGAAGTAGCACATCAATAGATCTATTTTTCATGTTTCATATAAGCTAAGAGATAGATCTACAGCCCTATATTTTTTTACCTAAACCTCAAAGTAGATCAGTAGTAGAATGAAAAATATGGTCTTTGCAAAAGTAGATCAGTAGTAGAATGAAAAATATGGTCTTTGCAAACTTAGCTTCGATTTAGGTAAAAAAATATAGGGCTGTAGATCTATCTCTTAGCTTCAATTTGCCGGTGGACGGTCGCGTGGCGATACCCGATGATTTAATTAGAAAATAAACGGTAAAACTAGTCGGAAAAAGCACGCCAAATTTTAAACGTAAAAAGCTCATAGATCTAATCATTTCTGAGACTCGGTCCAGTTTTATGAAATGAATGTAATACTTTAACTTGAACGTAGCCGAAAACCCCGCGTAAAACGGCGTTATGGAACTCAACTTATCGCAAAAATGGTGGGACTGTTTAGAGTTGTCCTGGCTCAGACTTGACATATAAGGATAAAATGGTAATTCACTTATGCTATGCAATTTTAAGAGCATTAAGACCCACAAATTTGATTAACACACTTAAAAACCTTTCCGGGAATATAAAGTTAGACATATAACTCCTTACGGTTTAGGAGAAACGGAATTTTTAATAACAAATATTCACTTTTTATCAAAACCCGCACTTAACCTAAAAATTATATAACTTATCAATTTACTTAAAATAGTCAAATATATTTTATAATATCTATAAACATTATAAAATAATAATAATATTGATGTAACTATTTTATAAACATAAAATTTGGTAAACTATAATTTTATTAAACACTTGATAAATTTTGCATTACCAAAAGTGGTAGGACCCACTTTTGAGAATAGACCCGATAAATTATCTTTTGGACAAATTGACTACATATCGACACAATAGGATACTTGAACTGTAGAAATAACATAAAAACCCGAACCTCGGACAACTTATAAATTAAGACTCGTAACACTTTCACAACTTGTAAATTTTAGTCCCTGTCACTTTATAAACCTTAAAAACACTATGTACAATTGCATGATTGATATAATATACTTACTTGCATTCATACTCTATTATTTTAAAACCTAAGACGCAACATATTATTTTTAGGTTGCTCGTAGGACATCTCGGTTTCCTCATTCCTTATTTACATCTCGCTATTTGATCTTTGGTGAGTTCATAGCCCCACTTTAACTCTTTAAACTGTTTATAAACCCATTGGGGGAGATACATGCTATTTTACAATTTGGACACAAGTGCTTTAAACTGTATGCTTACCTGAAAATATTATTGCCTAAGTACCGCTATTGCAAAAAACAAGTCCCTAACAAATCATGAACCATTAATTACTTTATGTAAATGCGAATATTGTGAATAGGCCTATTGGGATTGACGAATCCCGTTTGTGTTGATTGGATAGACAACCGAACGCACTATATTTGAATAACTAGGTAAATGGCAAATTACCTTCCAGGGCATTATATTCATTTCTATGAAACCCATAGTTAACGTTTGAGTGTCATGAGCTTAGAGCAATACTTACTATTTACCCATAATTGTATTCGTTGCAATTATTATTTTAACTCTGAAATCTTGTGGTCCATTATTTATTTATAAACCTATGAATTTCACTTAACCTTTGTGTTGACTTTTTAGCATGTTTTATCTCAGGTCCTTAATGTATTTGGCAAGCATGAAGTCGCATGGAGAATGTTTTGTTTGCTTGCATAATATTATCATTCGATAAACCTTTATAAACTTTTATGTTTATGTGTTATGTACTCTAAAACTATTTTGGGACCACTTGTAACTCTGATGTTTTATTATGATCGAATGATAAACTTTTAAAAATATCTCATTTAGAGTCGTTTTCTATGATTATAACTATTGTACTATGAAGTAGCACCCCAATGATATTACTTTCTGCTGCGATATTTTGGGGGTGTTACAAACTGTTCTCTCACATTGAGTCATTTGAGTTTGATGTCTTTGCAACTTCGTTTAGTGAAAACATTTTAGGGTGGGTTAAAAAATAAACTTATAAATAGGATATTAATATATTTCATTTGGTATATTAGCACTTTGTCTAATTTATTTATATTGGTACGGAGTAACAATCGAAAGACATGTATCCGTGGCAAAGTGGGTGGTTAAGAAGCAATTATTTTGTGGAACTAAATGGATAAAGAAGGTTGTGTAGGAGTGTGCTAGATCAAGAGCCCCGGGCCATGATGGGTTCAATTTCAACTTTAGTAAAGCTTATTGGATGTAACTAAAATGGACTTCTGGAATTGCATAAAACACTTCGAATCCACAAGAGGTATATCTAACGGTTGTAACCCTTTTTTCAATGTTTGGATTCATAAAAACAATGACCCTCTTGGTTTCTTTTCTCGGATTATCAGCCTATTAGTTTGATTGGACGTGTTTATAAAGTGATCTCCAAGCTACTTGCCACACATCTTTCAAAAGTTATTAATTCTATCATTGGTCCTAACCAATCGACCTTCATTAAAGGTTGTCAAATCCTAGATGGTTATCTCATTGCAAGCAAAATTATTAGAATGGACTCTTTGGGAAATCAAAAACTCTTACTTTTCAAGGTTGATTTTGACAAAGCTTTTGATAGTGTAAATTGGAAGTTCCTTCTTGGCGTGATGAGACAAATAAGGTTTGGCATAAAATGGGAAAATTGGATAGTTTCTTGTATTTCTTCGCCTTTATCTCCGAGTTAGTTAATGCTTCCCCGAAAAAGGATTTTAAGATGAAGAGAGGATATTATGACCCAATATTATCGCTTCACACACATATAACTTAGAGAGAGAGAGAGAGAGAGAGAGAGAGAGAGAGAGAGAGAGAATGTAGAATCGTTTATAGCTCGAAGTTGTTTAGACCTCATATTATCTAGGAACAATAACATTGAATAAACATGATATGCAGCGGAATAAACAATAAGAACATCAATGTTATGAACAAGGTTTTTTATTCATATGATATACATAATCACCACAATTCTAGATGATCAACTCTAGAACGGTTACTCAAAAATAACAGGGATCAAAGATCCTTGAGGTGAAACCAACTATAATCCTAGGCGTCCATTGTAGGAACTTGATGCCTAGATACACACGACACAATTTAGTCGACTACATATTTTGTGCACACATAATAATATGTCTCATGTCCTCTTTATATACCATAGGATTAGGGTTTACAAAGGAAAATATTACTAATACAATAAGGAAACTAAATATTCTTCTAAGAACCTTCTAAATCTTCCACCTTTTTGTAGTTTCCCTTATTGTCACTTTAAGCCCTTCATGTTTCATTCTTCTTGTTTTGTATCATTAAATCAATAAACCTAACAGAGAAGTATCCTTAGAGAGAGAGAGAGATATAATATAGAGAGAGAAAGGTAGAGAGATGTGGAGAGAACTATGTGAAATAAACCTTGTATTGAATGAACTCCCACACCCTCCTAACAAGCTTAGGAGGGGTTTATATACTTCATACAAAATGCCACATGGGCCGGACCATGGACCTCATGTTGGGCCAAGCCTTTAAGGCTTTACATTAACTTAATGGACTAGCATTTTACTAACTATTAAACGTTAACCTATTACAATACTTATCGACTCAATAATGATCGTCACTTCTATTCCTAACAATCTCCCCCTAAGGGACGATCATTGAGATCTCTCTTTGATTACATAAATGATCAACACTTCTAATGCTAACAATCTCCCCTTAAGGGGTGATCATTGAGATCTCTCTTTTGTGACCATGGTCTTTGATCTTTGAAGCTTGTTGTCTTGAACTTTGAGTCTTGTTGTGTAATAGTTTTGCTAGTTCCTTTGTTCCAATTATGCTTTGTGATCTTTAGTATAATCTCTTGTCTTTATCTTGCCTTAGATCAAAATATTCAATTGTCTTGTCTTTGTGTCTTCTCCAACATGCTCATACTTCTTGTAGAGCTTTGATCTTCATACTAATGTATTCCTCATTGCTTTTTGAACTTGATCTTTGACATCTTGATTCTTGACTTTGAAGTGAAACTTTGTCTTAAGCATTCTGACTTAATCATTGATGAGGATATTAGTATGAGCACGGGGAGTTGAAGATTGTTGATGAATACTATGATGGTGTACGGTCTTTCCCCAAGGGGACTTTCATCAGTACCGGCATAGATAATGTTAGTTGAAAAATATCAATCGATCACGGTGAACTTTTCTTAGAGAATAGATCACTACGATTGTTTTACTGATGAATGTCTTGATTCCATTCACCTTGTTCGGGCACATCAGCCGTCCGAATCCCATTAAGGACAATTATCAGTACTTTGGATAAAATCTAAGTACCGACCCACATTTTCAGGAATCAATTCGTGAAAGGAATCTCCTTAGCGGGATTTCCAGCACTTACAGGCTCAGACTTCGAGAGTATTAACAACATAGTGTGAAAACACATCTCTAATCCTTACAAAGGTTGTTCTTGAATTGGACATCATCAAGAAAGCTTACAAAGATATACCGAGGTATATCAACAATTCAGGTGAGCCGCTGAAGTATACCGAAGTATCACTCCACGACTGTAGACCGTTTGAAACATAGTAACCACCATAATATGTAAGGCAAGATCCGTAGATCTCATAAAAGACTCTTACAACTTGTGTCCTTTTTGGCGAATACAAGTGTATGCTTTGGAAGTGTATCCTAAGAGATCTTTTAATGAATCTCATGGCTCTAGACTCGATTACGTACGTTTTGGTTTTAGTAGTCGGAGGCATGGAGCAGAGTGCCACCTTTTTCAATACCAACACATCTCGAAGTGAGAGGTCGATAGATTATGCAAGGTTCTCCGTGAGAAATGAAACAAATATTTTTTAAGAGATACCTGAGTTGCTAGGAGGGGTTGTGCAGCGCGTCACTGTAACCACCCGTAATTTTTCAGACTGATTCTCAACAATAAATTATATTTATTATTTCCTAAGTTTCACTTTTGGACTTTTCCGAACTTATTTGAATCGAAAACGAGAGGTTATCTCGTTTTTCCTGAAAAACGACACCTCACGCGTACCGACACCACATTAGTAACGACTTAAAATTTTATAGTTAATTTTTGGAATCAATAACTTTGTTTTTATACCATTTTTATAAAAACTTTTCCAGATTTTTTTTTATTTACCAAAACAAGGTACCGCGTTTACACTTGAGCTCAACGGGACACGGAATACGCGGGGCAATAAAATAAATCAAACCTACCCTTTTATTTATTTAACACCACACCACTGCCCTATATCTTTCTTATCTTTCTTTTTCAGTATCCAAGGTTTTAAATCTCTGCTCTTTCTTTCTCTTCTTCCCAAACAAGTTCATGGGATTATCTAAAATTCTTCAATGGAAAAAGACTTCAGCTGGATTCATCTATTCACAAGATTTTGACCTCAAAAGCAGGTCGTAGATTTTCTTCTTTGCTGTTTTTTAATCCCACTCGAAGACCAGGGGGCATCACAAGTTCCCAACTCAAATCTCACTCACCAAAATCTTCACAAGATCAAGGTTTCTCAAGGTTCAGCTAGTTGCTTGGAGTTAGTTGGGGTGGTTCTTGCTCGTGTTTAGTCCGTCACCACCACAGTCGCCGTCGCCACCATAGCCACCACCTCTCCTTCTCCTCTCATTGTGGTAACCCAAAACCCTCATTAATGTTTTCTTTCACCTATTCATTTAATTTTGTTAAAACCGATTTGTGATTTAAGTTGTTATGTTTTCGTGGTTAAAAATTGGAATCTAAACGTTTTTGAATGACTTTCATGTGGTTAAAACATGTAAAAAGGAGGTGTTCGTTTGTCTGAATTGATACGGGTCGAGTGTTAAACCTACGTAAGGTTCAGGTTAGACCCATTTGGGTCACGGTTGGACCAGGATGTGATTTTAGCTTTGTTCTTGGGTTGAGTCATGGTTTTGATCCTTGTTGTAGTTGATATTATAGGGTTTCGGTTTGGAGGTGAACCCGACTAGGGTCACGAGTTGATTTCATTTGCTTATTTATTCGAGTTGTTTTGCTTATACACATTGATTTGGACTCGGTTTGGGATTTGATTTTTGTATATCTAGTTGACTTAGTCTCGTTTGGGAGTTGATGTGTTTCAGATGATACTAAACCACAAGTGTGGATAGTTGTGTTTGTTTTGCTTGTGTTCTCCCCACGGCAGCACCACAAAGTGGTGTCGGGTTTGGGTGTCGTCTCGAAATCGTCACAGCAGCCCTTAAAGGCGTGTTTGTCTTCAATTCTGGGTTAACAAAAATAGGCGTTGATTTTTGGTGTGGATCGAATTACATAAAAACAGGCGTAAAAATAAATGGTATCATCATCTCCATTCGTGTCAATTTCGATCTATAACTTTTGGTGTTAAAAGATCATATAAGCTCTTGAATAAGCATTTTGTTCGGCTAATTTTTCCCCTCATGGACCTCGATATTTTTTTTATTGCTCTCAGATCTGGAAAGGGTTACACGTTTGGCCCGTTATGGATTGGGCCGAGACCTGCTAAGGCCTCGGTTGCATTTAGCTTCGCCTATTTGGTTATGATCTCAGCTTATTTTGGCTTATGTGTATATTTCGTAGCTTATTCGTTTCTCTTGAGCTTATTCGTTTGTTGGTCTTATATTCGTTAGCTTGTCGACTTATTTCTATTCGATTTATTTAGTAGCTTATTTTTAGGTTTTGATTTAAGTGCACATGGGTTAGCTTATTTTAAAATGTTGGCTTAATTAAAGTTTTGATAAAAAGCTTATATAATTTTGCTTAAGGGTGCGTTCATGTTAACTGATGGGTTAGGGTGCGTCTAGTTGGTGTATTAATGGGCCGCATTATACTGCGTTTGGTTTTTATCATGGTGTGACAAACGGTAATTTTCCCACTGATATTTTAATAATAAATGTCAATTTATTATTACATAACTGTTAGACTGAGCATTTATGTGTTTACATAACGATTACGGGAAACAAACCCGCACGCTGTAGCGTACAGTAACTCACCAAAACTATTTGATTTTATCAGAAAAGGTGAAATTTTCACTTCCTGATAGTTACAGACACAAACATAACAAAAATGAGAGGTTATCCGTTTTTTGAAAAACGACACCACATTAGTAATGGTTAAAATTTATAAATTCATTTCGTAGTCAATAAAATTTTACTCAATGTTAGTTTGATAAAAACGACTCCTGAACTATATTTTTGTGCTCACGACAACCCGGAAATCTCAAGTTACACCGGGGTTCAACGGGACACGGGGTACACTCAATACAAAACTTAAAACAAAAATTCCTACCCTTATCTATATATACAACCGTACCCCACTCACATTATCTTTTATATATAAAAAAAAAGAAAAAAAAAAGAAAGAGAGATATAAGACCACACCTCCTTCACTCTCTCTCCTTTTCCCCACTTCTTCACTACAAAACCCAATGTCACCCTTTTTCTTTCTCAGATTCATTACCAGCCAAAACAAGTGACGAGGGGAATAAAACAAGGCTAGATTGTCATCTTCTTCCTTATGAAGCCACTGCCATCTCTTGTCGAGTCCGAAAGTCAACGCATCGAGCCAAGGGGGTGACGAAGGCGAGGACTATGGCTCCCCTTTATGGCCATAGGAGCGTATGTGAACAAGAAAGAAGGAGTCAAACCCTTCATTGTTAAAGTTTTATAATCCCATTTGATTCAAGGCAAACCCCCCACACTCGAATCATTATCAAAAACAAATTTAAGGGTTGATATTCTCGATTACTGGGTCAAGAGTGGGGTGTGGATTGCTTGCTTGAATCAGATTTGGGCTCCTGTGATTTCTTCTAACCTCCTGTTAAATCGACTTCTTGTTGTAAGAATTCTAAGTTTCTTTTAATTCTTTCATTCGAGTATAAGTGTGATCTTTATATGTTGAATAAACTTGCATTTGTTAAAAATTGATAGATACATGATTCGTTATTTTATTGATGTTATTATGTTATGTTAATTTAATTCTTTATGGTATCATTTGGATCTTTCATTGTGTTAATGTTATGGTGTGGTAAAACAAAACCTGAAAACTAAATTCGTATCTATATTGGCTCGAATGTGGAAGTGTATTCGGTTGTTATGTGTTCTTGGTCGAATAGTTTAGGCAGTAAGGAAATTTGGTCTAGATACTAAATACTGGATATGTTCGGATTTTTGCTAAGTTTTCGACTTTTGCTTGCGTTGTGTTGCATTTGTACTCGAATTGGGTTGTAGTCATGTATATACTGGTGTTCGACCCTTGTTTGTGTTTGTGTTGATAGTTGTTTGGTTTTTGTACTCGGTTATGTTTGTGTTATGCTTGTGCTCGAATCCTGTCGTTGAGTGTACTCGGATTGTGTTGTGTTTGGCTTATGCTCGAGTCTTGTTGGTATGGTACTCGAATGGTGATTGAGTTGTGTTTGTGTTGGTTTGTTGGGTTTAAGTGTGGCGTTAGGTAAGACTTTTTAGTCTTATGTGGTGAACTAGGTTGATTTGGGTAAAGATTCGTTCGAGTGTGTCTTGGTTTATATGTGAGCCGAGAGGCCACTCGAGCTCACCACGAAAAGTGACTCGTTATCTTTCTTTTTGGTTCGACCACCACCCCCGAACGGTGCCGTGGTTTCCACTTTAATAGTCATGCATCGTGTTTGTTGTCTCGGTGTATAACACCCACGAAGGGTGCATGTTTTGCTCGGTCAAGAGGGTCTCAAAAACCCTCGTAATAAGGACACGGGTTGGTCGAATATAAGAGTCGAGTCCCCCCCCCCCCCAATAAGCTGCTTCATTCGAACATTATAGCATAAGAGGAAAACATTGTGTTAATGTTTTTGCTTCCAATAGTGTACTGGAAATTTTCTCTTAACTTGTTTTAGATCATAAATGGGCCGAAGCCCATCAGTGGTTATCTTTGTTTAGTTTTCTTTTCTTTTCCTTACCAGGCCAAGCCCATTTTGAGTTGGTAATATTAGTACTTGTTGGGCCACAGCCCACTCCACAACACAAAAGTGTGTTGTATATATATATAATATTAATATAGTGTGTCGTCACGATCGTTCAAGTAATAATTCTCGACTATTTCAAACTTTATGTTTCACAACTTAAAAACAACCTGACTTATTACACTTCACTAAGACACCAAAAATTTGCTATATATATATAATTATATATATATATATATATATATATATATATATATATATATATATATATATATATATATATATATATATATATATCAAATAATCCAACCATACTACGTATTTAAGTAACTCGACTTGATATGTTTTTATAAAGGACCAAATTGATTTTTCTCTACACAAACGACTAGAAAATTTCTATGTATTTAACAACTATGAAAATCAAGTGAAAAACTAGACTTGTGAAATTTAAACTCGTTCCTTTAATTCGATCACATATAAACTTGACGTATTTTATCAACGCTCATATAGACCGATTAGATTATGAAACGATTATTTTAACGTCAATCTTATAACTTTTGTAGCACAAGAATTGTCTATTATCAAAAAGTGTATACTTAGCCTACTAATATTTTATGATGAGAAATTCTAAACTTAACATTTCTTTTATAAATACTATATATATATATAAACATATATATATACACACACCATTTTCTCATGCACACACTTATACATGTAGTGTATAAACACGCACTTAATATATACTCATTTGACTATAACGTTTTCCACATGCCGTCAACGTCTTATATTTGATATTAAATTTTTCGTACATAGTCTTTCAGTTACCGTCAAACTGGAGACTTATTCGTCTTGATATACACTTAAGCACTTCCAAGAGCCAATACTTTCAAATGTTTAGAAAATTGTTTTAACTTAAATGATGCCACACCAGCAACAATAACATAAACTATTTAAATCTTTTGGATTTAACTAAATTTCATAAATTCTTAAACTCGGTCAGTGAACTAAAACAAACCTTACTAATCTAGGTCGCGTGTTGGTGCCGAACACTGTCTGAACTATTGTGATATCTGACTACTACTTGACAAGGTGAGTTTATAGCCCCACTCATTTTAAACTTGTTTTACAATTGGGGTGAGAAACATGCAAAACTCTTTTATGGACCAAACTGTTGTCTATGCTATTACGTGGATTAGCCTAAGCCCTGTTATGTCCCATTATGCCCAACTCATGAACCGTCAATTCCCGTTGGGAAGCGCAAATGTTATAAATAGATCTATTGGGAGTCCCCGTTCGGGTTGACCGGATAGGCAAACGAACATATACGATGTCAAAACACAAGTGTTTGGGATAAACACTTGTCGGGCCATTATATTTAACATGCTTCTAGAGCATGCACACTGTTATAGCTTCGGTTGCATGAACTTAGTGCTAACGTAATAGATTGTATTTTTATATGACATTCTCAGGTGTTTAAGCTGAATGATTATGAAAAGGTTGTGGCAGGGCAAGGGTCATAGACTACTGTCTGAAGTATTGTGGCATTTTAACTTTAACTTGTTTTTGTCTGGGACAACTGAATTATGGGCCTTATTTTCTAAACTCAAACTTTGTTGTAAACTTATTTAACTTGGTTGAATGTATTAAAACGGAGTATGTATTCCATTCTTTATTTCCTTGTGTTGTGATATTCAATTTAGTAGCACCCCATGACCCAAATGCTTCCGCAATACCAGATTGTGGGGATGTTACACATGGGTCGAGCCCACTACTAATAAAATGAGCGTGATGCTATTTTATTTAGTATACGTTTTACTCGTGTTAATATTTTCCAGATATGTAACTTTTAAACTAACGTGATTTATTTATTTTGACTTGTGATCATTGGTATGTTTTGGATTCTATTGGGATTGATATTTGATATTGGACATCACTAATACAAAACGGACTTTATTATACGGATTGTGACTCGACATAATGGACTTATACCGGATTGGTAATATTTGGATAATTTGACTTATCTTCGACATATTGGACTATTTGACTCAAGACGGATGTAATATATTAGACTCACGATTAATTTAATGTATTATACTCGTATTAAATCGACTTTTTCCAAACTTAAATAACCTTTCCAAAATTAAATTGACATTTTCAAACTATTTGGGATTATGGGGTAAATACCAAAACATACAAATTGACTTATCTTAATGATGTATTTCTTTGTCGTCGTATTTTTGACTCCTCTTTACCAATCCTTTCTCGACTCAAGTTTTCGTCAGTATTTTTCTCGACAATGTCGTTATCTATCCCTCTTTAACGTGTGTATACTTGAGTCCTCGTCAGCATTTCTTGACTGCTCTTTTATTATTTCCTTTATAATATATTGGGATATACATTATACTTTGGCGTGAGTTACATTTTGAGACTATGTTTTCTTACCACCACATGAAACGTTGATACTAAACTTTTTACAGACATTGTTACGAGTAATCCACGAAAACAAAGACGCTTGTCTTTTGAAAACCCTTTTACTTTACGAGGCGTATTCTGAGATAGCTAAATACATATTAGGTTGTGCCGATTCGGTACCGTTGAGCCTATACTCTCGATACCGTTGTGTTTTGCTCTTGATGCCAGTTGTGACCGTTGTGATATTTTGCGTTGCTGCATACTGAGGTGAGTTCATGGCCCCTACCTTTACTTGTTTTATAAATGATTTGGGGGAGAATACATGCTCGTTTTTAATTAAACTCAATGCTTGTTTATACTTGAACTCATTACTTGTTCTTACTTGAAAACATGATTTATTTACTTATTGCACACTAGTTTACCTTATTCTGAACACAAGTGTTTAAATAATATATGTGAGTTTATAGCCCCACTTTACTTATACTTGTTTTACAACCATGGGGTGAGAAACATGCAAAACATTTTCTGGACCACATTACTGTTTATTTTCTCAAAACTATTGCGTAGTTAGCCTAAGCCCCTGAACCCACTGTTATGCCCACCTTCATGAACCGTTAGTTCCCACTGGGAAGCGCGATTGATATAAATAGATCTATTGGGGTGACTCCCCCGTTCGGTTGGCCAGACGGGTCAATGCGGGCGTATACCAAGTCAGATTACGAGTGTATTGGGTTAAACACTAGCTATGGGCCCCTATTATTATTATTATTTATGTGCTACATTGTAGCGCACTGAACTGTCGAGCTTCGGTTGCATGAACTTAGAGTTAGCGCAATAGACTAATTTTATTTTTTTGTGACATTATATTCGTTGTAATGATCACATACTCTACTCATGGTCTACATCTCTAATTTTTTTTAAGGTAAACTTTATTTTTCATGACATTGTGAGCGACACGATGGTCACAAAACTTTTATGGAACTCACAATATTTTTACTACTTTATCATAAACCTATGAACTCACCAACCTCGTGTTGACACTTTTAGCCTGTATTTTCAGGTTTAAGGCGATAGCCTAGTTGTGGAGGCTTTTGGCATGGCATAACATGGTCATAGAAGACTTTGATGTATTTGGGACCGCTTTATTCCCTTTATGGGCCTTTATTTCCGCACTGTTTTTGGAATGCTGTAAACATAACGACTTTTGATTATGAAATTTCTTTTAAACGGTTGAGCAAAAACCGTTCTTTGTACTTTCTGGTGTGATACCAAATTAGTAGCACCCAAACATGTATGCTTTTGCTAAACTAGATTTTGGGGGTGTTACAGTCACTGGATCCATGACGTCTTGTCTTCAATACCGGTATCATCTAGTGACAACCAGTAGCAGATGTATTGACCCGGTTTCTGCCCTAAGTTTTCATGGAGGGCTATTTCTTTTCACCCTTTCATTTAACATTTCTTTTTAATTCTTCAACCAATTCTTTCTCCTTTCTCATTTACTCATTTTTTTCAATCATACCTAAGGACTTCTAATTCTAATCTATTGGATTTGTCCTTGGGTAGATCCCTCCGGCTCTGGCGGATCATTGGACATAAACCCAACCATAATCACCTTATTACTCCATGATTATCCTAGGTTTGTTCATATCCTTAAACCTTTTTTGTAAAATCTCTCAAAGTGTTTATAATTATAAAACATATTTTGTTAACACTTTGAGGGTTTGTCTTTTAGAAATACTCCCCCTTCACATGTGCTTATATGTTCTTAAGATAAATTTTCACATGTTGGGTAGAGTTCGTACTTTTTTAATAGATCAATTTTCATTGAACATGACCGATTCGAGACACGCTTACATCACTAGTTAGACTAGCTTGAAATTATTACCCGTCCTGGTCAAGTTCAAAGAAAGTTTCTCGATACGGTACACTCTACTCAGACAAGTCCTATTCGAGACACGCTTACATCACTAGTTAGACTAGCTTGAAATTATTACCCGTCCAGGACAAGTCTTTTCAATTACCGACAGTTAAGCTTCGTTAATTCGTTGGTTAAATCTGAGTCGAGCTCTTTTGAGATTCCGTCATGATCACTTTTTTATCCCATTTCTCCCCCTCAAAAATAGCATATCTATGGTATTTTTTATACCGTTTGATTAAAATCTATGTTTTTTGATAGCTTATGGGGAGAAACGGAATCACGGAACATATTTGGAATATTTTCATCTTTTCGTGCAAAACATCCGTTTCTTTATTTGATAGCATGAACTTTTTGGAACATCTTTTTATTACTCCCCCTCAAAAATAGAGTGTTTTTGATAAATTTAAACCTTTAAGAATTTGAGGGAGTAATATCTTGAGCAATATTTTGAAAAGTTTTGATAAAACCTTTTGAAAATTTTGAATAAATTTTGCTCAAAATTAAGAAGACATTGATAAGCTTTTTGTGAGAAGTCTTCTTTTTCATTTAGGATTATCGCAACAAAACGTACAACAAGGTCCTTTCTTTGAAAATTGCGGGTTATACACTGTTATGTGTGCATAAGCCATTGAGATGAAGTGCGAGTCCTTAGCTGAAATACTAAGAAGTCATTATTTTCAGATTAGACAACAACCTTGGGAACTCATTTAAGCACGGTGCCAACCGGTTTACTAAATTTTGAAATCCATTTGTAAGTTGTGTCAATCTGATTTAAAGATGTTGAATTCCAACGAGGACTTGAAAACCGGTGTTTCATTTTGAAATAAAGCTCATGGAATCAATGGTGATTTAAAACTCTTTTTCTTTGAAAATTATTTGAGAAACCCGGTGTCTCTCTTGGAGTTTTAAAACTTAAGGAAGAAGAAGATTTCCATCTATTGTTGAAACTTGGTGTTTCATTTTGAAAATTCATTTTTGAGATGAATGGAAACCTTCCACGATTTGGGATTTTCAAAGCAGAGCCATTCTTTTGTTGTAGCGGAAGCATTTCAGAGTTACAATATTTCAAAGGTTTTGAACGACTTTGCTTTGGTTTCCACACTTGCTTTACCGGTGTAAAACGAGAGTGTGGAGTTTGAAAACCTTGATTTGTTTCATGTGAAGTATTTGACCTTGAAAACTTTTGAGGAGTAATTGTTTCGGAAAAATTTAGTCTCTTTGAACATTTCCTTCCTTTTTGCAAAGAATAGGTCGTAAATTGAGAAACTCTTTTCGAAAATGGTTTTGAAGATTCACCCTTGTAAACCTTCTCCGAAACACTTACTTTTGGTGTTGACTTGTTTGAAACATGAGATTTGCCTTTTGATCAATTAAGAGCATCAAACTTTTCTTTTAGGGCATTGTATGACGTTCTCAAATCATTGTATTCTTTTTGAATCATAAGATGATCTTGTGATGCCGGTTTTTCATGTAATGAAACATTTTGATCTTCAAGATGTGCAAAATATTTTTCATATTTGTCGGTTTCGATTGAAAAATTGGTTTTGGCATCATCAAAATCTTTGGCTTGTTGTGCTAAGATCTTTTCCAATTCAACAACTTTCTTTTGAAGCACATATTTTTCTTTTTCAAAAAGACGATTTGTTGCGATCTGAGAGTCAGATTTGTTTGAAATTTGATTCTGAACTCTTGATCATTTGATTGAATCAAACAAGTTTTTGTAAGTCTGTTTCAAATGCTCATTTTCTTTTTGTAATGACGCCACAACATGTTCCAACTCAATATTTTTTGTATCAAGTTCGTCAAAATCAAACTTGATTTTGGCATCATCACAATTTTCTTCAAAAATCTTTTCTTTTCCTTTAAGCACTGATGTCAAAGGGTTTTCGGAAGACATTTTCACATTTTTCTCCTGCAGTTTGA
The DNA here is from genome assembly GCA_021014915.2 of Artemisia tridentata subsp. tridentata. Lineage (NCBI taxonomy): Eukaryota > Viridiplantae > Streptophyta > Magnoliopsida > Asterales > Asteraceae > Artemisia > Artemisia tridentata. The sequence goes on from CP139504.1 coordinate 85,982,538, forward strand.
GTTGGAAAGAGATACTTTGCGCTTCGAGTTTTGCAAGATCTTTCTCAAACTGAGCAGTTCTTTTTGACAATTCTTCTTTGACATCACCTACTTCTTTTGAGAGCTCGATGATTTTCTTTTTGAGACAAAGATTTTCAGATTTCGAAGAAGATGTTTGTTCAAAATGCACATTCTCATACTCATGGCTGATAGATACTGACTTGAATGACTCAATTTGAGTTGTGAAAAATTCTTTTTGAATGTCAAGTATTAAGCATTTTTCATCAAATTCATCTTCAAAAGAATGAATGTACTTTAAATCTTCTATCATTTCAGTGACAAGATGCTTTTCAAAGTGATCAAAACTTAAGTTGATACCTTTCACACGAGGTTCAATCTCATCTTTTAAAATCTTATTGACTTCAATTTTTAGGCGTAAATCCGATGAAAGAGGATTAGTGTAATCATTATTGGTGTATTGTTGCTTAACACAAATGACTTTTAACGTTTGCTCAATGTGATGTTTAAGATTACAAAACTGTTTTCTTGCTTTATTTTGCCATAACTTAGCATCATAAGTAGCAAGTTGAGCTTCTTCGAAATATCTTTTCACATTTTTGTCTTTCCTTTTGAAAGGACCTTTTGGTATATCTGTCACTTGAGTACAACCATACTCAAAGCCTTGATACGAGAATGCGGTTTTTCTTTGTTTTACTTTCAAACATTTTTCCTCTTCACATTTTAAAATATCTTGAGACTCAAACAGAAGGTCAGTTAACAACTCTTTTCCCATATCTTCAGCGTTATACAAAATAGGTGTCAACTTTTGCACTTTGTTTAAAAAACACGGTTTTTCATTTTCCAAATGTGCAATATTCTCAAAACCTAGTCCGGATGTTCATTTAGAAACGTCCTCATCTTTAGAAAGCATCATGTTAAGAGTCTGAGCAGTCTGTCCCAAATTTTGAAGTTTGTTATCAAGATCATTTGTTCGTTTAAAAAACTCTTGATTTTCATTTTCAAGTTTTGTTTTAACGATCTCTAAATTTGAAGTGGTTCTATGAAGCATTGAATTTTCGCTTTTTAAATCAGAGATCTCTTTTAAAAGCGCTTGAACCTTTCTGTTGTTAATTACCATGTGAGTATCAAGTTTTTGAATGGAACGTTTTTCACAAAAAACAGCTTCTCTATAACCAACTTCAAGTTCTTCGTTTCTTTTTAAAAGTAGTTTGACAGACTCTCCATTCATTACATACTTCTGAGCTTGAGATTTAAGATTTGAGATTTCAATTTCAAGTTCAGCTTTTCTTTTTGTTACATTTTCAAAACCTTTTTCTATTTCCTTAAATCTCTCAAGCTCTTTGATCAATAAGACATTCGCTTTCTTAGCTTCGCGATTGTCCTCTTTGCACTTATCAAGTTCATGTTTGAAATTGTTGATTAATGAAGCAAATAAGGCGCGATCTTGTTCATAAGTAGATCCATCATGGGCAGGCTTACCTCCATTAGGATCCATATATGGGGTTACAGGAGTGATATTACTATCATCCCGTTCCACCACATATGTGTCACTTACGGACTCAGGATGCGCAAGATGTGTCTTATCATGAGTAAACAGATTATCGAACACAACAACATTATCATTATCGTTTGAATGTTGTACCGTAGCCAATATCTCTGTGTCAAATGAAGGTCTGATATGACCATCCTCGGTATCCCAAACAACTTCATTCCTGTGTGTACCATCAACATCCGAATCATACCTTGGACTGCTGCTTTCAAGCTGTTGTTCTAAAGATGTATCACTTCCTGTGAAAACCAAACTAGCATCTGATGATTCACCCTCATTTACTGTTTCCTCTTCTGTTTGTTTATCTTTGTCTGTCTCTCTTTCAATTACCTCTGTTTCCTTTAACAGCATTTCCCTTTCAATTAGCTCTTTTGCTTTTAACTGCATATCTTTTTCAATCTGCTCTCTTTTCCGTTTCTGCTTCTCAATTTTATTTAACTCAGCTTCCTCTACATCACGTATCTTTTCGAGTTCACCCATGTCATTGATGCATTTAGTTCTGAAGGTCGTATATCTTACCCAAAATCTTTGGTAAAGCGCATCGATAAACTCTGACTGGTTCAATAACCAAGGGTTAAATATACTCTGAAGCTGAGTTTTGATCACTTTAAGAGCTTCCTTGCTTTTACGCGTATAAAGTTCTTCTTCATTAAGTAGCTTTTCAAGTTGATTCAGGCTTTGGATGAGTTTTTCTTTGAAATGATGAAATTGGACTCTGATAAAGTATTCAAATGCCTAATCGAACCTTGGTTCATATCCTGATGTATTTATGACCTTTTCAACCTGTGACTTGAACACTTTAAAAGCTTTCTTTGAATCTCCCTCTTTCATTTGCATTTCCTTTTCCATTAAGTTACGATGTGTGATAAAGTTGTTCTCTGATCGTTTCAACGATAAAGGAGTTGTGTTTGGTAACAGTTAAGTTCCTTTGATGTAGTAAAATTTTGGTCTGAAAACTTAAAATCTCGATAACTTCCGTTCAGAGGGGATTTAGGCCTCGAAGGGTTGGGTTCAACATTTCATTCTCCTCGGTCTCACGGTCGTTTTAACAGGTAGAACGTCGAAAACGGAATTACGGTTCAAAAGTTATGGCCGTTTGAAGATTTGTGAACACTTACTCGAAACTTTCACACTTGTTTGAAACTTTTCCTTGCTCGAAAGTCCTTGTTCGAAATTTTTGATCTTATTCGAAATTCTTGCCCTTATTCAAAACTTTTGCCCTTATTCGAAATTTTTGACCTTGTTCGAAATTTGTGTCCTTATTCGAAATTTTTGCCCTTATTCGAAATTTTTGACCTTGTTCGAAATTTTCAGCCTTATTCGAAACTTTTTAGGTTATTCGAAATTTTCAGGCTATTCGAAATTTACAACTTTCTAATTAGTACAAATTAGAAGTATTCCCACGAGTCGAAGTGTTTTTCTAGCTTATACAAGAAAGAATAACACTGAGTAATCCACAAATCCTGAAGAAACTTCCGTGAATGCTTATTCGAAATTTTAGGGTTTTGCTTATTAGAAACTTTAGGGTTTAAGGGCCTATTCGAAATTTTTGAGGTTTTTGCCTATTCGAAATTTTGCCAGATTTTTCAAAACACTAAAATTCGACCAAGAAACGTTTCTAACCAAGATTTTCTTGTACAACTAAACTTAAAAACACCAAAACTTGAAGAAACTTGCAAACTTTAACACTTTTAAGACCTAATAAGCTTATTCGAAATTTTCAAGAACATGAAAAGTACGATTTCCAAAACTCAAATTTAACCAAAAAGCTTGAAACTTATTTGTGACAAGAGGTTTATAACTAGTTTGTAATAAAAAAAGTGCTAAAACCACAAAAAAGAAAAAAAAGTAAGAGACTTTTAAGAAAACAACGAGTATAAAGGTTTAAAAAACGTGACTAAACAAACTTAAAACACACCTAAATCATTGTTTGGCTCTTGATACAACTTGTTATGACCCAATATTATCACTTCACACACATATAACTGATATGTGTCTAAATACACATATATTTACATTGTTTAAACCCACAAAAACAGCCAAAAACACTTTGAAAAGTCAAATAATACAGAAAATATCATAAAATGTGTTTTTTATATGATTCAAGTGCAAAAGGAGTGAAAACAGATGAAAAACGAGCAAAGTTTCATAAATTGGCAAAATCAGTCCCTGAACTTTCAAAGTTGACAGAAAATACCCCTTGTTGTATAAAATGGAAAAATAACATTTATGGTCCTTGGGATATTGAAATTTGGCATGTTTAACCCTTGTGTCAACTTTTGGAAAATTACAGTTCAAACCCTTCAAGAATTCAGAAAATACAAAATGGTCCTTGTTATTTAACTACAAATCCAACCGGACCCTATCCTAATTAATAAACCCAATCCACTCCCTAAAACAACCCAAGCCCAGTCCACAAAGTAAAAAAAACCGGCCCACATTCTTTTTTGCTAAATATCAGGGTCAAACTTATGTTTGACCCGTCTTCCTCCCTTTTACCGCCATAACCAATACCACCATAGCCCATGGTTTCTCTGCCCCCCATCAACTCAACCACCCCCCTCCTTCCCAATACACCTCTCCTATCAGTCAGAAGCATTTAATGCATCCCCACAAGCCCAGTTGCAGTTTTACCCACTTTACACGTTTCCCGCCAAAAACCACCAAAGACAGCTGAGAAGATATTAGAGCAATTAAAGGTTCAAGGATGACTCACCAGTGATGACTAAGAGATCCCAGCAACTTGTAGTATAAATAAAACCCTTTGTAATGAGTTTCAAGTAGTAGTTAGAAAGTAGTTAATTCAGTGTAACTCGTTTTTATTATTCAGTCTTTAATTATTGTAATTTCAACTTCCAGTATTTAATACAAGTTCAATTCAGTCATATTAATCTTATTTCAATCATTGTTGTTCTAAATTTCAGTATTACTAAGTTTCATGTTCACTGTTAAGCTTATTAAGATCATAATCCATTCAGAAGCTCTAATAAGCCCTCACACCCTTGCTATAAGCTTATACAAGCTTATCATAGCTTGTTGTAAGCTTATATAGTTATTAGCTGTCCTGAATTTCAATTTTGGAAAAAGTCAACGAAAGTCAACATAAGCTCATGATAAGCTATTTCTGGTCAATAAGCTAAAATTCTGGAAGGAAATGGTTTAGTGGTTCTGTGGAGAACCCATAGGATTGTTCTTGGTCTTAGTAGTTGGTTTCATTGTGCAATTCGATTGTAAGAATTTTCACAAGTTTTTGCTTTATTTCATTATTATTGTTCTAGTGCTTATTACTAGCTTATTGTCATTATTTCTTACTTATCAGTACTCTACAATCATAGTTCATCAGTTCATTTGGTCTTAATTATCTTTTATTCTGTTTCACTAAAAAACTCTAAAAAAGTCAAAAACAAGCCAATAAGGCATAGCTTATCTAACTGCTTATTTCTGCTTTGTAAGTTATTAAACATAGTTTATATAAGTTAGTTATCAGTTATTACTCAATATCTCAGCTTAAAACCACCTCATTCAGTTCAAAATCAAGACAGTCAACACCATAAGGGGTGTTTGGTTCAGTGGGTCAAACGGGTAGAAACTTGTCTCTACTGTACATTTACCTATAAGCCAACTTTGTACCAGCTTATTTTAGTCATTATAAGTTGTTTTGAAGTTATAATCAACCATTTAGAACCAAAATCAAGTTTTTTTTATATGCTTAGTTAAATTCAGCCCATAAACTGTCCAAATAAGCTATTAATAAGCCAAAGCTTATTTGGACCTCAACCATGGCATTTCTGAGTCCCCCTAGGTTCATTTATTGAGTACCCAAAAGCCTAGAACCTCTGCACAAGGCTACACAAAAAAATCAGCCACTTCTGCGAAAATCTGCACATTTTGCGTATTTGGCCATTTTCAGCAGATTTTCGTCGATTTTTCATTTCTTCGTCTTAAGGAGTTAGACCCTGAAATTTGGCACGCATATAGCTCCCAAGCTTGTGTACGTCTCCATATTTTTAGTTTATTTTTTAGAATTTTTTACACCAGCCGTTTGATGCCTTGAAAAGTGCGTTTTCTGCCATACACAACAGAAAATTCAGCAGTACTTTGGCTTATTTCGAGCTTTCCAGCTTATTCCATTAGTTTTTCTCAGTTCCTAAAGCTTATTCATAGTCATATCAGTCCATAGTAGCTTTTCCTTTTAGCTTATAACTTAAATTCTAGCTTATGGCTTACTTCAAAAATTCCTAGTTCTATAAAACTTAAAAAAACTAACTGTTGAGGTTTTGAGCTTATTTCTAGCTTATTTCGTAAGTTCTAAAAATAGTTCCTTTGTGAAAAGTACTTATTTATAGCTTAAAAGTTAAAGTGTAAAAGAAAATTTCAAAAAAAAAAAAAAAAACCAAAAAAGTGGGGTGTGGGATTCGAACCTGGGACCTCTCGCTAGTAACATGCATAACACACACACCCCCTTCCAACTGCTCTGGGGCACCAGTTCCGTTATAACTTGCAACCCATTTCTATTTAACACAGTTTTCAGTTTTTAACTTATTTTTCATTTCCAGCTTATTATAGCTTATCCGAATAAGCTGTTTTGTCATTATTATTTTTATTAAATCAGTAATGTTGTAAAGTATTTAAATAAAAAATTTCAGATTTTTTAGAATAGTGTTAGTATTTATTTAGTATTTTTATTTGTAAAATAGTATTTAATTCATAATAAATAGAAAAATAATCAAAAAAATATAAATCTTTTTTTCATAATTTTCTTTTGTCATTTTTAATCTAGGAAAAATATATAAATATTTTTAGACCTTAAGAAAATCAAAAATAGAAATAAAGTGATAGCTTCTATTTAATAGAATTTATCTTTTTAAATTTTAATTAAGTAATTTTCATTTTTATAATTTTCTTAGTTTCTATTTACTTAGTAATATTTTTAGAAAAAGTTTTAGAATTTTCTTAGTTCATTTAGTATTTATTATAAATTTAAATAGTTTAATAAGTTATTAAATAATAAATAATTAATAATAAATAGATAAAAAGTGTAAAAAAATATAATTTAAGTTTTTAAATAAGTTTTAAGTTATTTTACATTTTTAGGTTTTAAATTTTATAAATTTTATTTTTTGTCCCATTTTAGATTTTTCGTTGCGCGTTTTCAGATTATTTAATTCGCGTTTTATTTTCCTGTGTATATCTGTTTTTGTTTGTTATTTAGAATTGTTAAATAAAGCAAAATCAAAAGCAATCTAAATCATCAATCACTCTAATCTTAGCTTTTCACAGTTTTCCATTCACATCTCGTTGGGAAACGATCCGGGTGATCACTTGCCTGGTTTCACACTACACACGAGTATTCGTTCTGAGGCTGTTTATATTTTATCATTTATTACGGTTGACCATTCACAAGTGGTTGACTTGTGTGATAGAGAAATAAAAGATAACTAGTTTGGGAGGAATCAAATTTTGGCGCCGCTGCCGGGGAGGTGTGCTGCGACTATTGTGAAGAATTTTAGCGATTAGTGATTCGAGATCCTTCTATCAGAAGTTCCTATTTCCCAAAAACAATATAAAATACCAAAAATATTTTTTCTTTTCTATATATATTATTATTATTATTATCATATAAAATTAAAAAACCCAAAAATAATTTCCGTTTTCTTTGTTAATAATAAATAACAATAAAAAATTACTATCGAGAACCAAGACAGAGTACTACCTAACTGGGGGTACGACCATAATAAGTTCCCAAACCAAAGATTAAAACTTGCCTTTGTGTCGCTTGCGAATTCGGCTCACCTTTGATTGATAAACAAACTCTAACGGAGGTTCTAGGATAGTCTGACATTAAATTGTCGGACTGAAAGAAGCGGGTTTTTAAGGAGCATTAATTGCCCACCTTTGCTTCTCCGCCACTCTGTGCGTTTTTCAGTTAGAGAGCTACCGTACGCTGGTTGATTTAAGGTTTAAGTTCCTTGTGTTTGCTTTGATCTTGTTGAAAAAAAAAAAAAAAAAAAAAAAAAAAAAAAAAAAAAAAAAAAACCCAAAAATATTCATCTTTACCCTCTTACCCTTTTTGATTCTTTATCCCTTTACCCTCTATCCGTTTGATTCTATCTTCTTAAACCCTCCTTAATATTTAATTCTCATGTCGTCGCGAGACTATCACTGTTGTAATTGTAAAGGTCCGCTGGATGATAATAATCGTTGTTCCAAGTGTAAGTGTGAGAAGTGTGGAGAGTATGCACCAGAAGGATTTTGTCATTGGTGTGAAGTAGCCCGTACAAGAGAGCTTAATTCCATCATTAATTCCATCAAAAGTTTTCCCGAACACCCTCCACAACCTCAGCCATCTTCACCCACTCAGCTTAATTGTTGTATGTGTGAAAATCCGTTGGGGGATGATTCACAGTGTAAGCAATGTTTTTGCACTTATCAGCCATTCACACTTGATTATCCAGATTTTCACAACGATTTCAGTACCCCTTCTCAGGATTCATTTTGGCAAGAGCCGTGTTATCAAAACTTCAATGATACATCATTTCAAAATATGCCAAATGATCCTTGTGAGCATTGTGGAGGTCCACACCCAAGTTTTGATTGTCAAACAAATAACATGCTTGTCTATGAGCAGGTTTCTTGTAACAGTCAACATTTCGGGTATGACCAAATTCCATATGATTCACCGAATCAGTCACAACAAATTTATTGTTGTGAATTCTGTGGTGGTCCACATTATGAATCTGATTGTCAAACGAGGACCCCGCTTGTCTATGAGCATGGCCCTTGTGACAATTATGACTATTCTTGTCATGACCAACCTCCACAGAATCAAATGATTCAACCTCAGCCATCTCCTCGTGAAAAATCTATTGATAATGTTATCCAAAAACTTCAAAATATGATGGATACACTTAATGATTTGGCTGTTAAAAATACCCAAGAAGATCATCAGAAAACCATTGGAGAGCTTTTAGTTGAAGAAGAACAAACAGCTAGAATGAGTTCCAATTATCGTCGAACTTTCATTTACGATGACGATGATGATGATTCTATGTGCGAAGGTTGCGAGAATTCATCAGCTGCAATTACACATGTCCAGAAAAGGCAGGAAGACAAGACTATTGCAGAATTGCTAGCCGACGAGCAAATGAAAGCCATTTATGCTAGCAATATTGATGAGGAGGAAGACGAGGAGAGTGTTGTTCCTTTGGGTGGCATCATTTCTCAACTCCCTCAGTCTATTACAATCCCATCGTTCTTTCCAGCTTTGGAACCCAAGGACTCTCTTATTATGGGGGATGAGCATATTAGCACTATTCCTGAAAAGGAATCGGACGAATTCATAAAGTCTAGTGCTGAAAACCTTGTCCCAATCCCAAGTAAGTCCGAGGGTATTTCTGATAATATGTGTGATTTGCCTCTTCTTGACATTTCACATGATCGTGTTCAGATGTTTTCCAATTCTGACGATGATTATACTTCAAGTAATGATGATTCTTTATTTTGTGAGGACATCGATTATGTTGAAGAATTTCCTTCTGAGCCAGTCAGCTTAGAAGAAGAGAATGATGAAGAAATTGACACTGAAATCAAAGATGAAGCTCTTCGAGCAACATTATTGACTGTCAATCTTCTCATTTCTAAAATTGAGGCTTTCAAAGAAAAATCCATTTCATCTCCTATCCCCATAAAGGATAGTGACACATTTTCCGATGATTCTATTCCGGAAATGGAAGCCTTCTGTTTTGATCAGATGGGAGAGAAAATTAGTGGCAATACCACTTCTCATTCTCATAATTCTCTCCCCGATATTGACTCATTCACCTTTGAGGAGTTCTCCAGTGAACTCACTCATATCATATCTCCGCCGGAGTATGATAACTTTTACCTTGATCTTGACAAAGAAAATCTTTATGTCTCGGAGGGAAATATTCTCAGCACTGAGAATTTGATTGATATCACAATCCCATCCCTCCCACCTTTGAATTGTCTTGATCAGCTGAGCTTAAATGATGAGAATCATGATATGGAAATCATGAATTCTCTTTCTACTGATGATGAGTTCGTCATGATTTTTATCATGACTTTCTTTCTTTTCTTCACCTACACGGTGACTTCTCCAGTTCTTCACTCCTTCGGGAATGAAGACACTGTCTTTGACCCCGGCATTTTCATTTATCATTTGTGAGCCGGGTCTGTCTGTCTGTGTATATCTCATCGGTATGGAACTTTCAAGTACTTCAGTGTTTATCCAAACATTTTTAATGAAAGTCCGATGGAGATGGTTTCTTCCACTTACTTCCCCATGAACCAATGAATTCGGGGTCGAGTCAAGCTACGTGACTCGGTGAACAAAAATATTAGCACAACATGGGTTTTCACCTATGTCTCACCTAAGTGTGGGGGAGATACCCCACATGTTGTAAATATGTACAGTAAAAAAAAAAAAAAAAAAAAAAAGTGTATATAAAATCGCTATTAGTATTACCTTTTTACGTTCCAAGTGTTGGCGTAACAGCCGGTACTTTGAATATTGAGGGCAATATTCAGTTCTAAGTGTGGGGGGAATTCTAGCAAATTTGATCAAAGGTACCATCTAGTACCCCCATTTTGACCAAAATTTTAAAATTTTTTCACACTTAGAACGCAATAAATGGTTATCAGTCCGCCATGTCTAACCAACATAAGGATTGGCTAATCCGAGAGCAAACGGCTCTTGGTAAAGATGTATCAAAACCGTTTATGGCTGACAATTTGCCGAAAATTGTATGGTATTCAACTCCCCATATCTTTATAAGTGAAGAGTTGGCTAGCCCGCAAGGTTATGGCTTGTGGTAAAGGCAGTGAAAAACCATAATTGGTATTCAGCTCACCAAAGATAATAGTTGTAATTTATCTAAGAGTTGGCTAGTCCAGAAGCAAACGGCTTTTGGTAAAGACAAATCAAAACCGTTGACAGCTGATGATTTGCTCAAAATCATTTGGTTATCATTGTACCAAAGTATCACATACTAAAACATTGGCTACTCCAGAAGTAATGGCTTTTGGTAAAGAGATAAAATCCATTAAATTTTCATAAAAGATTGCTAGGGACTAGCAATAGTTTAGTGTGGGGGATTTGATATGTGTCTAAATACACATATATTTACATTGTTTAAACCCACAAAAACAGCCAAAAACACTTTGAAAAGTCAAATAATACAGAAAATATCATAAAATGTGTTTTTATATGATTCAAGTGCAAAAGGAGTGAAAACAGATGAAAAACGAGCAAAGTTTCATAAATTGGCAAAATCAGTCCCTGAACTTTCAAAGTTGACAGAAAATACCCCTGGTTGTATAAAATGGAAAAATAACATTTATGGTCCTTGGGATATTGAAATTTGGCATGTTTAACCCTTGTGTCAACTTTTGGAAAATTACAGTTCAAACCCTTCAAGAATTCAGAAAATACAAAATGGTCCTTGTTATTTAACTACAAATCCAACCGGACCCTATCCTAACTATTAAACCAAATCCTATCCCTAAAACAACCCAAGCCCAGTCCACAAAGTAAAAAAAACCGGCCCACATTCTTTTTTGCTAAATATCAGGGTCAAACCAATGTTTGACCCGTCTTCCTCCCTTTTACCGCCATAACCAATACCACCATAGCCCATGGTTTCTCTGCCCCCCATCAACTCAACCACCCCCCTCCTTCCCAATACACCTCTCCTATCAGTCAGAAGCATTTAATGCATCCCCACAAGCCCAGTTGCAGTTTTACCCACTTTACACGTTTCCCGCCAAAAACCACCAAAGACAGCTGAGAAGATATTAGAGCAATTAAAGGTTCAAGGATGACTCACCAGTGATGACTAAGAGATCCCAGCAACTTGTAGTATAAATAAAACCCTTTGTAATGAGTTTCAAGTAGTAGTTAGAAAGTAGTTAATTCAGTGTAACTTGTTTTTATTATTCAGTCTTTAATTATTGTAATTTCAACTTCCAGTGTTTAATACAAGTTCAATTCAGTCATATTAATCTTATTTCAATCATTGTTGTTCTAAATTTCAGTATTACTAAGTTTCATGTTCACTGTTAAGCTTATTAAGATCATAATCCATTCAGAAGCTCTAATAAGCCCTCACACCCTTGCTATAAGCTTATACAAGCTTATCATAGCTTGTTGTAAGCTTATATAGTTATTAGCTGTCCTGAATTTCAATTTTGGAAAAAGTCAACGAAAGTCAACATAAGCTCATGATAAGCTATTTCTGGTCAATAAGCTAAAATTCTGGAAGGAAATGGTTTAGTGGTTCTGTGGAGAACCCATAGGATTGTTCTTGGTCTTAGTAGTTGGTTTCATTGTGCAATTCGATTGTAAGAATTTTCACAAGTTTTTGCTTTATTTCATTATTATTGTTCTAGTGCTTATTACTAGCTTATTGTCATTATTTCTTACTTATCAGTACTCTACAATCATAGTTCATCAGTTCATTTGGTCTTAATTATCTTTTATTCTGTTTCACTAAAAAACTCTAAAAAAGTCAAAAACAAGCCAATAAGGCATAGCTTATCTAACTGCTTATTTCTGCTTTGTAAGTTGTTAAACATAGTTTATATAAGTTAGTTATCAGTTATTACTCAATATCTCAGCTTAAAACCACCTCATTCAGTTCAAAATCAAGACAGTCAACACCATAAGGGGTGTTTGGTTCAGTGGGTCAAACGGGTAGAAACTTGTCTCTACTGTACATTTACCTATAAGCCAACTTTGTACCAGCTTATTTTAGTCATTATAAGTTGTTTTGAAGTTATAATCAACCATTTAGAACCAAAATCAAGTTTTTTTTATATGCTTAGTTAAATTCAGCCCATAAACTGTCCAAATAAGCTATTAATAAGCCAAAGCTTATTTGGACCTCAACCATGGCATTTCTGAGTCCCCCTAGGTTCATTTATTGAGTACCCAAAAGCCTAGAACCTCTGCACAAGGCTACACAAAAAAATCAGCCACTTCTGCGAAAATCTGCACATTTTGCGTATTTGGCCATTTTCAGCAGATTTTCGTCGATTTTTCATTTCTTCGTCTTAAGGAGTTAGACCCTGAAATTTGGCACGCATATAGCTCCCAAGCTTGTGTACGTCTCCATATTTTTAGTTTATTTTTTAGAATTTTTTACACCAGCCGTTTGATGCCTTGAAAAGTGCGTTTTCTGCCATACACAACAGAAAATTCAGCAGTACTTTGGCTTATTTCGAGCTTTCCAGCTTATTCATAGTCATATCAGTCCATAGTAGCTTTTCCTTTTAGCGTATCACTTAAATTCTAGCTTATAGCTTACTTCAAAAATTCCTAGTTCTATAAAACTTAAAAAAACTAACTGTTGAGGTTTTGAGCTTATTTCTAGCTTATTTCGTAAGTTCTAAAAATAGTTCCTTTGTAAAAAGTACTTATTTATAGCTTAAAAGTTAAAGTGTAAAAGAAAATTTCAAAAAAAAATAAAATACCAAAAAAGTGGGGTGTGGGATTCGAACCTGGGACCTCTCGCTAGTAACATGCATAACACACACACCCCCTTCCAACTGCTCTGGGGCACCAGTTCCGTTATAACTTGCAACCCATTTCTATTTAACACAGTTTTCAGTTTTTAACTTATTTTTCATTTCCAGCTTATTATAGCTTATCCGAATAAGCTGTTTTGTCATTATTATTTTTATTAAATCAGTAATGTTGTAAAGTATTTAAATAAAAAATTTCAGATTTTTTAGAATAGTGTTAGTATTTATTTAGTATTTTTATTTGTAAAATAGTATTTAATTCATAATAAATAGAAAAATAATCAAAAAAATATAAATCTTTTTTTCATAATTTTCTTTTGTCATTTTTAATCTAGGAAAAATATATAAATATTTTTAGACCTTAAGAAAATCAAAAATAGAAATAAAGTGATAGCTTCTATTTAATAGAATTTATCTTTTTAAATTTTAATTAAGTAATTTTCATTTTTATAATTTTCTTAGTTTCTATTTACTTAGTAATATTTTTAGAAAAAGTTTTAGAATTTTCTTAGTTCATTTAGTATTTATTATAAATTTAAATAGTTTAATAAGTTATTAAATAATAAATAATTAATAATAAATAGATAAAAAGTGTAAAAAAATATAATTTAAGTTTTTAAATAAGTTTTAAGTTATTTTACATTTTTAGGTTTTAAATTTTATAAATTTTATTTTTTGTCCCATTTTAGATTTTTCGTTGCGCGTTTTCAGATTATTTAATTCGCGTTTTATTTTCCTGTGTATATCTGTTTTTGTTTGTTATTTAGAATTGTTAAATAAAGCAAAATCAAAAGCAATCTAAATCATCAATCACTCTAATCCTAGCTTTTCACAGTTTTCCATTCACATCTCGTTGGGAAACGATCCGGGTGATCACTTGCCTGGTTTCACACTACACACGAGTATTCGTTCTGAGGCTGTTTATATTTTATCATTTATTACGGTTGACCATTCACAAGTGGTTGACTTGTGTGATAGAGAAATAAAAGATAACTAGTTTGGGAGGAATCATATAACTTGGGGAGAGAGAGAGAGGAGGGAGAGAGAGGGAGAGGAGAGGGAGAGAGAGAGGAGGAGAGGAGAGGGAGAGGGAGGATGTGGAGAGAGAGAGAGATGAGAGAGGGAGAGGGTAGAGAGGAGAGAGAGAGAGAGAGAGAATATTTTAAAGAGAGAGAGATAGAATATAGAGAGAGAAAGGTAGAGAGAGGTGGAGAGAACTATTTGAAATAAACCTTGTATTGAATGAACTCTCACACCCTCCTAACAAGCTTAGGAGGGGTTTATATACTTCATACAAAAGGCCACATGGGCCGGACCATGGACCTCATGTTGGGCCAAGCCTTTAAGGCTTTACATTAACTTAATGGACTAGCATTTTACTAACCATTAAACGTTAACCTATTACATTACTTATCGACTCAATAATGATCGTCACTTCTATTCCTAATAGAGGACTTCATCAAGGGACCCTCTCTCCCTTTTTCTTTTCTTTTTTGTAGCCGAGACGCTTCAAGTAGCTATTCTTGACGCATGTGACAAAGGGCTTTATAAGGGTTTCTTTCTTGCGAATAGTGGCAAAAATATATCCATTTTGCAATATGCGGGTGATACTTTATTATTTAGATAATGATCGAGATTTACTATTTTGACTTTTATATACATTCTCAATGTTTCGGATTGGGTTCGGGTTTAAATGTCAACTTCTCTAGGAGTAGGCTTCACGTGCATTGTATCGGGATACTTAAATTATAAACCGTAAAATTAAATGTACACCAACACAAATTTTAACGGTATACTTTTTTGTAAACACCTTATAAACATAACCCAAAGTAAGCGATGTGGTAACACGGTTGCACATAGTATTACTAGATGGGCTTTAAGAGATATTGTAATTTATGTGGTCGATGGTCTAGTATATAACGAGTTTAGTTTTTGTGCTCTCGCTGATGCTTCTTGATTTTGTCTTTATTTAATTCTCATCTTTTATATAATAAAACAAAACCCTTAGTGGGAACTTTTGCATTTCAAAAAAATCAAATCATTCCTTATTTAGTAATAATTAAATTATTAGTATTTTTTATTTACAAGATTTTGAATTAAATAAACTTAAAATTTTCCTAATTTGGCAAAAAAAATTTATAAATTCGTTTTAGGTGAAAAGTAAGCAAAAAAATATGTGTGTCAAAAGTATGAAAAAGAAAAACTTTACAAAGGTGGGGTAAATCTACAATATCTGCAGGGGTTTAAAGAAAAACTTTGAAAAACAAAACCACAACTAAACACAGACAAATTTATCTATCACAGCACAGTGCATTGGAAAGAAAAAAAAAAAAAAAAAAAAAACCCAGAAAACCCCTAATCTCATTAAAACAAAATTTACTGATCGCGTTTGTAAATAATCATTTACCTAAAGCTTTGTGAATTCGTGATTCTATATCATTAATTCTTTACTTATGATCAAAACCAATACTATTTTGGGTTTATTTTATCATGTCCAATTTTTGTTGTTGAAAGCCCTAATCTTCGATCAGGTATAATCCAGATATAAATTCAATATCTTTTAACTGATTCTATGAACTTCATGTTTAATTAATTACACCCCTTAGATGAATTACAATTTAATTTTTGTTTTTTCCCAATTTTTATTGTTTATCCGTTCAATAAATTGATTGATTTGTATGGTTGGGGGTTATTTGATTATGTATGAGAAATTGATTTTTGGGTCTTTTAACTATGTGTTGGATTCTATTTTAGGGTTTTTTACGATAGCTTTCACGAATTGGCTATTCACTATGGCAAAGGGAAAGTTTCTTATTCGTTTGTGTTAGTTTTGACAATTTGATCAACTTCCTATGCTTTCGAGATCAATGTTATAGCGTCATGAAGTAGATTACATTTGTTTCCTTGCTTATTGTATGTACCTTTTTGCTTTAACAGGGTTAGTGATGGACTTGTGTCGGGAGGGAAGCTGAGACAGATAGGGATGCGGTTGAGGTTAAGATGCAGGAGGCGTTGGAGATGCAAATTGTCGCGGAAGAGGAATGTGCGAGTTTTGCTAGAGAGCTTTGCGGTGGTGAGTTTGCTATATTTTTAAATGCGTATTTGGTTCTTTACATGCTGATTTTGATTTACCTGATATAATTGTGCACTTTAACATGCGGGATTCATTGCTTGATCCATCGACGACTAGATAAGTGGCTGGATAGCGTTAGTAATTTCCTAGATATTAAATTAGAAACCTGATCACAGTATGAAAGTAGTTTTAATTTAAAAAATATTGGGGTTCATAAATTCAAAAATTAAAAATAAAACCAATTCAAAGAAACATTATACAGCTTGCATACATAAAACAATAATTCCTATTATAACTTTGACTAAGAGTGTTTTCAATAGGTCATTTGTTGTTTCTTTGGGGTTATTCCCTTTCTGTTAAAAAGCATCATTGTGTGTTTGTGACCCTAATCAAAATCTATTACTTTCGTTCTTTTCTTTTCATTTTTCTGTTGCTAATTAATGTTCATGTTAAAGTTTTTTAACGATATCTGTTTGTAAACCTTTTGTTCTTATTTGCTTTACTAGATCATGGAAGCAAGTTACTGAGATCTAATTGCCAACCCCACCATCACCATGGATCATCTCGATTCTCAGATGATGGAAGTATCAGATCTCTGTAATCATGGTGATCTAAGTGCCAACTTCATTTATCCTCTCAATTCTCGGATAATGTTTAAAGAGCTTGCTCAGAATGTTAAAGTTAAATCAAATTATGATGTGCGTAAATCTTTACTCATGCTTGAAAAGCTTGCTGAGGATGATGTTTCATGGAATGATGAGGAGACTATTTCTTGGTTCAAATTTGAAGACCATGCTGCACGTGAGGTATGCACAATATCAGATTCTTATTTCTTATGTATACATAGATTGACAAATACGTATATAACTTGTCTTATGCCAACACATTTCAATCTTCTGTCATGGTTTTGTTTTATTTTCTTTTGTCACAGTGTGCATATTTCCTTGAACGTAAACTACGTAATGAGTTTGGACAAGCGTTCATTCGGGTCAATGATCCATTTGTTCTCTTTTTGAGTAACTTTGTTGTTGCTACATTCAACGAGCTGTGTAGGAAGGTTGGTTTTTATTTCAATTGTATGAATTTTAGCCTTTAAATTCTTCTGTTAAGTTGAGGTACTCATCTTCTTAACTAAAAGTTTTTACAAGTGACGCTTTTGAAATAAGTTATGATTACTTCAAAACCTTCATATTTTTTACTATTTTAGCCATTCTTTCATCATTTTACATAAGATCTTTGAAATCAGCATCTAATTTCTAACCCTTAGTCTCAGGACCAGCATCTCATGTATCAAGATGGGCGCGTTAATGAGTATGGAATGACCCCTTTTGAATTTTATATACATTTTGTATTGATTATCAGGTGCATCCGTGTTACTTGCTGTGAGCACTGTTACAAGACAACTTATCCATCACCCTGGCGTTCAGGTCAACAAAAGCAACCGGAGCATGGTTTCAGAGGTCGTTACAAGACAACTCATCCATCACCCTGCAGGCGTCCAGGTCAACAAAAGCAACCGGAGCATGGTTTCAGAGGTCGATAGTCCACAATTATCACATTCATATGGGAGACAAGTTCTTATCCAAATCAGTAATAAGGAACCGGAGCATGGTTTCAGAGGTCGTTACAAGACAACTCATCCATCACCCTGCAGGCGTCCAGGTCAACAAAAGCAACCGGAGCATGGTTTCAGAGGTCGATAGTCCACAATTGTCCCATTCATATGGGAGACAAGTTCATCTCCAAATAAGTAATAAGGAAAATGGCTCACATTTAGAAGCGTGATGATACAGTTGCCAGAGATTGTGGTGACGTCTATACAACTGAGGGGTTCGTTTATCATCCTTTTCACATTGTCTATTGGGTTATTTGCAGAATATAGATTGCATGCAAAAGACATAACTATGCAGTAAATTTTATTATTGTAAATACTTAAGTATGTATGGGTTAGTTAAAATAGAACTCAAATGGAATAGATTATTGTTTAAAGTTTTTCTTCTCAAGAGTAGCGTGAACAGGAGCGAGGGAGAAGCAAGAGTTGAATTTCAATGTTACTTTCGAGTTGAATTTCAATGTTACTTTCGGACAACAACAAACACATTTGGTTGATGGAGTTTCCGGAAACAACGTAAAAGGCTGATTCATAAGAAAGTTAATCATTTCTTACTGTACTGTCTTAAATTTTTGGAAATTATACTAGCGGAATTTGCAGTATTCTCTTACTCGTGACAACCACGGGTCATCTCGACTCGGAAGAGTCGCTGAATGACGCAAGTTATGGTCCGAGATAATATGGTTATGAGCCATGATTGTGTGTAAGCTACTCCACATGTAGCATATAAGAAAGCAGACGTGTGTAATGGTTGAATCATGAACAGGTTACACATTTATCCTCTTTCTTCCTTCTTTTAAGTTTGAGTCATTTTGTAAGATATAGTCTTACTACTTTTTATATTCTTAACAAGGTTTTATGCAAAAAAATAGCACTTTAAAGCTGATTTTTAAAAGTCTCCACTACATTAAACTGGACGCTATTATCTTCTAATAAATTACAATATTAGTTTATGCAATATCCTTTTCTACTTTTGGTCTTTTATAGACTAATGCAATATCCTTATCTACTTTGGTCTTTTATAGTCTAATGCCATACATAATAATTTGTAGTGATGAATCAATAAATCTTAAATAAGCGGGACTGGAAGCCAATCGCGGTTAAATGTTATGCAACTTTTGATCACCAGAGGATTCACCAAGTCCTACAAAAGAAAAAATGAAACTAAACTACAGTACTTTCTAAGCCTAAAGTAAAATTACAAACTTTTAGTTTGGATTGTCACAATAAAAAAAATACTAAATAATACTTTTTTGATTTAAAAAAAAAAAAAAAAAAAAAGCTTTTCAACTGTAAGAAAAAATAAAGTCTCGGTATGCATTTGTAGCAACCAAATGTCTTCAACATAGTTTAAAACATACAAAATTATCAAAAGATAAAAAATTATAAATATACATGCTTACGTTAAAATTTATATTTAAAATTCAAAAGTTGTTAAATCTATAAATATTGTATATTAGTGTTCTTTATTGTCCACAAAAAACATATAAAATGTTATAATAGCTGAATTTACAGCAATAACATTTTAACTCAACCATGAATATTCAAACATAATATTAAACAATGAGTTTAAAACAATCAATGCAAAACAGAACGCATGTTAACTAAACTATCAACAAATTATATATAAAAAAATATATATATATGGACATATTAGGGCTGTAAACGAACTGAACGTTCAATGAACATTTCATGAACCGTTCGGTAAAAAGTTCGTTTATGTTCATTTATTTATTAAATGAACGAACATGAACAATATTTTACGTTTGTTTAGTTAAATGAACGAACATGAACAAAAGCCGTGTCCGTTCATTTATGTTCGTGAACGTCCGATTATGTGTTCGTTAACGTTCATTTATGTTCATTTATTTATTTACGTTCGTATATCATATCTTTTAGTTGTATAATTATAATATTTGTTGGTTTAAACAATACAACACTTATAAAACAATATATTTTGGATAATTCAATAAAGTTTATGTTTGTTTGTCTATTTTCATTTATGTTCGATCGTTTATGTTCGTTTAGCGTTCGTTTAGTGTCTTAATGAACGAATATAAACGAACATGAACAACTCATTTTCATAATAAACGAACATGAACAAGAAAATTCGTCCGTTTAAACGTTCGTGTCCTTTTATTTATCCGGCTAAAATTAAATAAACGAACATGAACATAGCTCCGTGCGTGTTCGTCCGGTTCGTTTACAGCCCTATGGACATTTACTACGTCCGTAAAAAATAATTATAAACCAAAATTAAGAAACACGAGTAAAAAAAATGAAAATTAAACTATTCGTTTTTAATTGATAAAAATATATTATTAATAAATTTAGAAAAAACCCCGTGCGTGCACGGGCATTATAACTAGTGATTTTATATATAAAAAGATTTATCTTTTGGTTCTAAAAATGATTGAGGCCCTGTTTATTTTTTTTCCTTCACTAAGAGATATATGGGTCCCACGTCTGTTACTTCCTCTTAATGGAGAGGAGTTCATATTTTACAACCACCTGATATAGATGAATTAGTGAAAATGAGTAAGCCCCACTACAAAAAGAAATATTAAATTATGTTTTGTGGATCCAATTACTTCACCAACAAAAAAAAAGAAACATTGCCTGAATTTACTATCCTTTGCCATTATATTTTCATCTTTAATGTACATGTATTGTTTATTACCATTTACTTCAAAAAACCCTGATTAGTGAGCAACTTTTATTAATGCAACATGTTATCTTTTGGCGAATATTAACCATCAAGACATCACAAACGTAACATTGTCCATGTAAATGTCCTTTTAGGATGCGTTTGGTTATTGGGTTTCATCATCAGCTACTCAAAGTAAAGAAAATTTGTTTTGAAGAAAAAAGTGGGCCCAAAGTCTTAAAATTTGGCATACAATAATCTTGGCTGGTTAAAGCATGAGGTATCATAACTTTCCAATTTTCATTTTTTAGTGACATCTCAGCGTCACCTCAGTATTCATACTTTTAACACTCACACACCAAAACATCCCTTTCACTCATAACATGCCATTTGAGCCCTACTCTACCCACTATTTTATTTTATTTTCTATTTTTTCAAACAAACTAAAAAAACAAAAAAAAATAATTAAAAAAAAATATATATATATATACAAAAAAGAATACAAAAAAAAAAAAAAAAAAAAAAAAGAAGTATAAAAAAAGTTACATTATACTTTTTCTTCCTCTAGACAAACTTGAACAAAAAAAAAAAAAAAAAAAAAAAAAAAAAAAAAGACTAACTTGACAAACCCGTGGGTCATTTACAAAAAACTGAAAAAGAAATAAAAATAGATAAATAATATATATATATATACACAAAGTTAGCTTCTTCTTCTTCTTCTTCTTCTTCCTCTAGATCTCGACACACACACACACTAAATACACACTCACACACATTATAAAACACAACACAAACACCAATAAAAAAACAAAAAACCTCACCTTTCTCAAAATCACGCACGCCACTTGAGTGGCTTGGGAAGTGGCACCGGGTGGTTGGGGTGTCATGGCACATGGCTGGCGGCACCAGAATAGTGGTACGTCAGAATGGCGCGGTAGGACGCCATCGTACACCATGCTCCTAGATGGGTTTTTCACAACAATGCCTTTTTCATATGTCATTTTCTTAAGGGATAATTACTAATATGCCCCAGTTGCCCAATGCGTTTGCTTATCCGACCCGATCTCACAAAATTCTTATACTAGACCAGGGCAACTTGGTTAGCCAACTACGGGATGCCACGTGTCCGACCAAAGTACGACATCAACTGTTGGTACGATGTACATGAAAGGTATTGTTTTTTGGGCAACTTGTCATTTTTGGGCAACCAATACATGAGCAACCGGATATTTTGGTCATTTTACACCTTACTCTCACAACATTCAACTAAACCAACTAATATAAACCATCTCACAACCCTCTCCTCCAGATAAATCATCACAACTCACACCACCACAACCACCCAACAACCCAACGCCACCATCATCCGACGCCACCACCACCTGACGCCACCTCCACCAGACTTCACGAACACATAACAACTGAACAAAATCCCTGATGAGAACAAGGTAAATCTCGTTCAACTGCCCTTCTTTTTCTTGGACTCCAATTCTTCTGACCCTATAAATACAGCCCAAAATCCTCCCCCTCTTTCTTCACAATAACAAAATCAATCAATCAATCAATCTTCTCTCAATAAACAAACCCTAATAATAATTTCTAAAACCATCAATTCATTCTCAAGGTATTAATTAATTCATTCATTCTTCTTATATGTTGTTGTTTTCATTCGATTTAAATCGATGAATTTATGGATTTAATTATCGTTTGGTCCGTTGTTTTTGGTTATTTTGTTTGGATAGATGAAAAAATTATTGCTCTTTAGTTTTCTTAAGATATTATGTGATTATGTATTATTCGTGTTTTGCTGGATAGGTGTGTTATATCATATGTAGGACTATTAAAACTGATACCTTAAATTGTCTATTTTTGTTGTTTTGTCTCGCCTTCTTTTTTTGTTGCTATGGACAATTTATATATTAAAATTTTGGATTTACATAGAGGTGGAAGGCAAACGGGCAACAAGTTTGGTACATTTTCGTGTGATTTGCCCTTATTTCGATTGGTTGGTACTTGGTAGTGTTTTGGTTTCAATTTAAAGATTTCTAAGCTAGCTTTTTTTAATTGGAAAATGACCGGCAGGCCTAAACATGTCACTAATTTTGTAAAAAAGTGGCTCGTGCTGTTACCAAAATGTTTAGGCATGACAATTAATGCTCTTTTAGAACACGTTTTGATTTTGATCTTGGACTTGATTTTTTCATGAATGAAATCGTTAATGTAGTTTGGATATCGAAACAGTCATGGAATTTTGTATAATCTGGACAGAGGAACAAATATCTGATATATTCAAGTGCATTGGTAGTTGCAATTTTTTTGGTTTTAATCAGATCGCTGTGTTCTAGTTCCTTGGTGTACATGAACATTTGTTGTTGATTAGGGTCTCTTATGATGTTATTGGTTTCTTTATATACAGATGCAAATCTTCGTTAAGACTCTCACCGGAAAGACAATCACTCTCGAAGTTGAGAGTTCAGACACCATTGAAAATGTTAAAGCTAAGATCC
Organism: Artemisia tridentata subsp. tridentata; assembly: GCA_021014915.2. Classification (NCBI taxonomy): domain Eukaryota; kingdom Viridiplantae; phylum Streptophyta; class Magnoliopsida; order Asterales; family Asteraceae; genus Artemisia; species Artemisia tridentata. The sequence goes on from CP139504.1 coordinate 86,005,467, forward strand.
AAGACAAGGAGGGGATTCCTCCTGATCAGCAGAGGCTCATCTTTGCAGGAAAGCAACTTGAAGACGGCCGTACCTTAGCCGATTACAACATCCAAAAGGAATCCACTCTGCACCTTGTTCTAAGGTTGAGAGGAGGAATGCAAATCTTTGTCAAAACTCTCACCGGTAAAACCATTACTTTGGAATTCGAAAGTTCCGACACAATTGATAATGTTAAAGCTAATATTCAAGACAAGGAAGGTATCCCGCCAGACCAACAGAGACTTATCTTCGCTGGAAAGCAGCTTGAGGACGGTCGAACCCTTGCCGACTATAACATCCAGAAGGAGTCAACTCTTCATTTGGTCCTCCGTCTCCGTGGTGGCATGCAAATCTTCGTGAAAACCTTGACTGGAAAGACTATCACGTTGGAAGTTGAAAGCTCCGACACAATTGATAATGTCAAAGCTAAGATTCAAGACAAGGAAGGGATTCCACCAGATCAGCAGAGACTCATCTTTGCCAGAAAGTAGCTTGAGGACGGCCAAACCCTTGCAGACTATAATATCCAAAAGGAGTCAACTCTCCATCTGGTTCTGAGGTTAAGAGGAGGAATGCAAATTTTTGTGAAGACGTTGACCGGAAAGACCATCACTTTGGAGGTCGAGAGTTCGGATACAATCGATAACGTCAAAGCCAAGATTCAGGACAAGGAAGGGATCCCACCTGATCAGCAGAGATTGATCTTTGCTGGGAAGCAGTTGGAAGATGGTCGTACTCTTGCTGATTATAACATCCAGAAGGAGTCGACTCTTCACCTTGTTCTCCATCTGCGTGGTGGGTTCTAAGGATCTTGTTTGGTAGTTCTCTGCTTCTGAATTTGCAGGAGTTGTGAGTTTGTTTTAATTTCCCTTTCATGGTTGTGGATTGATGTCTCCATATTCTAAACAATGGATATTTTTTTTGTATGCTTTTCAAATAGTTATCAATGTGCATTTGGAAGTTTAAATATCAGCTATTGTTCTATAATCAATGTCATGGTAGTTTTATCTTATTTGGAAGGACTTGCAAAACCTTCATGTAAATGCTTAGAAATTACTTATGATTATCTTCTAAACTTAGGTAGCAAAATGTATTGGCTGTGGATGCAAAAGGCTTAGGAGTTAAGAGAATATTCTAAGCTATTCTTGTTTTTGGGATATTTTTGTGATTTGGATGTCGTGTTCAATGAGATATACTTTATGCCTTGGCTCATTATAGATCCTGATTTTTTTGTAATCTTTTTGTTGGCCACAAAATTTACAAGATCGCAGCAGAAGTATTCGCCAACTAGCAGCACTTCAAGAAGCAGTATTGTAACACCCGTTTCTCAGGTATTGGGACCCTACCCTAGATGAAGTTGACCCGAGCCTAAGTATGTGTGACTAAGAATATGTAGTTGAGTCTTTTAAGTGAGGCTTAGATGCGGAGCATCTGAAATGTAAATACGGAGCATCATGAGATGCGGCGCATCAGACCGCTCGACTAAAATGGATAGAAATGACAGAAATGCCCTCCCAGCTAGTTTATATGTGTTGGGTTCTAGACATTTCCACACAATTCTTGTGTGTTCCTGTGATGTCGAGATAGAGAGAAGAGAGGGAAGAAGATGGAGCTTTTGATGATGAGATGATGATGGTTTAATGGTGATAATTCAAGGGTTAAGCCTATAGCTTGTTTCTTACATAAGGTATGATGTTCATGATGTTTAATTAGAGTTTAATTGGTGATTAAGAATTTAGGGTTTGTGAACCCTAACTTGGGATTAAAGGGTAAATGGTGTTTTAAGATAATTAAGAAGTTAATGATGATTATGTGATGAGTTTATAATGGGTTTAAGTTAGTAAATGATGGGATTGATTATCATATAATCAATATATGATTATATGATGATTAGAAGTGTTTAGAGGTTAGTTATGGTTGTATTAACCATGATTATAGTTAATGATTATGTATTATATGTTATGTATGATTATGTGTTTTAGGATGCTTATGAGGAAGATGATGATGTTGATGATATAGATGATGATGATATTGATTATGTGCTTAGCGTGGAGCTAAGGTAAGTAACTCTCCCTAAAGCATGTGTTATGTATGTATTTATCATGTATGTATTGTGGTGGTATAAGTGTATAAGAGTTGGACTAGTATGGTTGTAAGCTAAGGATGGATGGCTAGTGACCTTGGATAGGAGTATGTTAGTGATCGGCTTTGGATTAGTTAAGGTATGTTGTTGGTTATGGTTGTGATGAATGAATGTGGTTATGTTATGAAGTTGTGTATGATATGAGTGATATGTGGTAGTTTAGAGGCTTTTATACGAATATGACGCTTATGTGAGAATATGTGTATGATATATGTTTTATGACGGGTTACTTACTAAGCGTAAGCTTATTCTTTTAGTTGTTAATGTTTTTTGTAGGCTTAAGTGCGGCGGAATGGAAGGCTTGGATTGTAGCATGAGGATTTGGAATGGATTTGGAAGATAACAAGCATTAGGAGCTAGGTAGAATACCGAGCTCGAGTCAAAGTTGTACCCCGAGAGTCTATTTTATGAGTCGTATAAAGTGTGTCAAAGTCGGGTAACGGTTTGGGGGTCTAACGAGTCGTCAAGTGTGTTTTAAGTGTTTGTAGTGAATGTTTAAAGGAGCGTTTGGATTTAAGCGTGTTTGTACCCATTTTGGAGTCTAACGGGTCAATTGCCGTGTATTATAGTTTGATATGGTTTTGAATGTAAAGTGAGTGTTTTGATACAAGTTATAGTGTTGTATTTGAGGTGTCAAAGTGGCTTGGGTGGTGAGTTGAGTATATGCAGGTTTTCCTGCTGATGTTCTGTCTAAATTGGTCGATGCGGCGTATCTAATATATTAGATGCGACGTATCAGAAGTTTAAGGTGATGCGGCGTATCTAATATATCAGATGCGGCGTATCAGAGGTTTAAGGTGATACGGCGCATGGTCTATCAGTTTTGATACGGCGTATCCCTTTTTGGGATACGGCGTATCGTCGGTTACAGAAGGGTTGTTAGTTGTGTTATAAAATATTGTGAAATGTTTTGAAGGGTTTTCGAGTATATGTTCTTGCAAGTATTTTAAAGGGTTAAATGTTATAGTTTCTGGTCATTTAAATGAAGAATTTGTATGAGTCCGTTTTAGTCAAACGTTTCCGCGTCAAAAGTTTTTAAATTTTAGTCTAAACGGGTACGGGGTGTTACAACTTGGTATCAGAGCTTCGGTTTAAGTGAATTAGGTTTCCTTTACGTTGCCTAGTCTTAAACCACTCGTAGACGCGTTAAGTTAAGTTTGAGATAGGCGAGCAAATATTTTGTAAGTTATAGGATGTGAATGTTGAGTTGAAACGAATGATGTGATTGCTATATGGGTATAATGATGGGGACTTAGGGAGGTGTCTTATGTGATATATGTTGTGGGAGACTTGATGTGTGAGTGATAGGATTACCGTGTACCTCGGGCTATCTCGGTAGTTATTATACGATTATGTGATTGTGTGCTATGGTAGTTAGCGAGGGCGAATAGGTGTAATAAGTTGTGTGGTGGTTATAAGAAATGTGACTAATAATGAAAGTGCGTAACTTATGTGATAATGGTGACCAAAGCATGGCCTTACGAGTAGTTATACTTAGTATGAAAATCAATAATGAGGTATTAGAGATGGGTTAGTGGAAAGTCAAAGTATTAGAAGCGTGAATATGAACGTGTGGTAACGTTGAATGTGTGAGGTGAGGAGATGATATAAGTATATACATAATAAGTTTGTGATGAACTTAGTTACAAGATGAGGAAAGGCATAGTGATTGAGTAAATAGTAAAATAGAACGAAACTTCCTAAGTAATAATAGCTAAAATGAGATGAATATGTGTGAAGCTAAGGTGTTGTCATGAAATAATTATATTACGGCTAAGGCGATTAGCTGTAATCATTAATAAAAAAAATGAGCGTGTTATAATTGACGATCTATGTAAGGTCTACATGTAAAGGAAGCGAGTGAGACTAAAAGAAGAGAGATAAGATATGGAAATAAAAATGTGATGGATTAAAAACGTAAGAAAGAATGAGAGGAGTATGTGTGAGATAAAGACGTTGTCTTGAAATTATCATATTACGGCTAAGGCGATTAGCTGTAATCACCATAATGAATGCATGAGTTTCGGTTGGTAAAATGTGAGAAGTCTATATGTAAATGAGTCGAGTGGACTAAAATGTAAAGTAAGAATGTGAAAATGATTAATGAAGGCTAAGAATGCAAGAGGTAAAGTAAAGATGTGAAAATAACTAAAGCGGATTAAGAATGTAAGGAGTGTGTATGAGATAAAGGCGTTGTTCTGAAATTATCATATTACTGCTAAGGCGATTAGCGGTAATTACTATAATAAACGAATGTAATAATGTGTGTGTGGTGCTTATGACTTGGATCCGTTGTTAAGGTGATAAAGTGTGAATGTAATGATCCTTCGGGATGAATGTTAAATGTGGTATCCCTCAGGATGACCAAGTAAAGGAATGTTAAGGAATCCTTCGGGATGAATGTTAAAGATCCTTCGGGATGAAAAGTGTTGCCTTCACCGGCAAGGGGTTGCCTAGTCCAGGCATATAAAAGTATCCCCATGATGAATGTGATAATGTGAAGGATCCAAGTCTAAGAAGAGTAAAAATAATGTAATAAAAACAATGAGAAAATAATAAAAGTTAAATTGGGAATTAGGAGTAGTGGTGTTATGTCGGGAGTACATAACCACTAGTTTATATTTCTTGATTTACATCGATTGGGACGCCTCTCCATGTAAATGAGGAATTATAAACGAGTGGGCTATGTGTTGCCGACATGGCACGAGTAGGGTTAGGAGGAAGTAGAAAGAGGGAGTTTAGAGTTAGTTAGGAATTGTAAGGACTAAGATAAGAGGGTTAGAATTGGATCATGGCTTTTAGTTGGGACTTAGGAGAAACATTGATGGAGTGGAGAAATTGTAATGATGATATAATGTGCCTTGCGGCGTGGTATAAAGATGATGAATGAAGATAATAGAACATGAACGTATTAGCCGAGTGTGATCATGTAAAGTCAACTAGCACGAGTTTCTTAAGTATCGAGTAGTCAAAGAATAAGGAGTAGAGATGGAGTGATATGATGTGATGGTATAGGGCGGATAGAATGATGATTGGCGATAATAAGTAAGTATGATATTATGTAAAATCTAAGCTAGAGTTGTGTGGTATAGAAGTAAGCAGGGGTAATGTGGATTAGGGCATGAGATATGCTATAGTGTGCATAGAGTTGCAAAATCATTGAGATCGTTGCACTAAATGAACTAAGAAATAAAGTGTTAAGAATAAGATGAGTTGTGAGACTAAGTTTAGGTTAGAAATAGACGAAAGATTTCGGGGACGAAATCTAAATAAGGGGGATAGAATTGTAACACCCGTTTCTCAGGTATTGGGACCCTACCCTAGATGAAGTTGACCCGAGCCTAAGTATATGTGACTAAGAATATGTAGTTGAGTCTTTTAATTGAGGCTTAGATGCGGAGCATCTAAAATATAAATACGAAGCATCAGGAGATGCGGCGCATCTAAAAGATAGATGCGGCGCATCGACCTAAAATGGATAGAAATGACAGAAATGCCCTCCCAGCTAGTTTATATGTGTTGGGTTCTAGACATTTCCATACAATTCTTGTGTGTTCCTGTGATGTCGAGATAGAGAGAAGAGATGGAAGAAGATGGAGCTTTTGATGATGAGATGATGATGGTTTAATGGTGATAATTCAAGGGTTAAGCCTATAGCTTGTTTCTTACATAAGGTATGATGTTCATGATGTTTAATTAGAGTTTAATTGGTGATTAAGAATTTAGGGTTTGTGAACCCTAACTTGGGATTAAAGGGTAAATGGTGTTTTAAGATAATTAAGAAGTTAATGATGATTATGTGATGAGTTTATAATGGGTTTAAGTTAGGAAATGATGGGATTGATTATCATATAATCAATATATGATTATATGATGATTAGAAGTGTTTAGAGGTTAGTTATGGTTGTATTAACCATGATTATAGTTAATGATTATGTATTATATGTTATGTATGATTATGTGTTTTAGGATGCTTATGAGGAAGATGATGATGTTGATGATATAGATGATGATGATATTGATTATGTGCTTAGCGTGGAGCTAAGGTAAGTAACTCTCCCTAAAGCATGTGTTATGTATGTATTTATCATGTATGTATTGTGGTGGTATAAGTGTATAAGAGTTGGACTAGTATGGTTGTAAGCTAAGGATGGATGGCTAGTGACCTTGGATAGGAGTATGTTAGTGATCGGCTTTGGATTAGTTAAGGTATGTTGTTGGTTATGGTTGTGATGAATGAATGTGGTTATGTTATGAAGTTGTGTATGATATGAGTGATATGTGGTAGTTTAGAGGCTTTTATGCGATTATGACGCTTATGTGAGAATATGTGTATGATATATGTTTTATGACGGGTTACTTACTAAGCGTAAGCTTATTCTTTTAGTTGTTAATGTTTTTTGTAGGCTTAAGTGCGGCGGAATGGAAGGCTTGGATTGTAGCATGAGGATTTGGAATGGATTTGGAAGATAACAAGCATTAGGAGCTAGGTAGAATACCGAGCTCGAGTCAAAGTTGTACCCCGAGAGTCTATTTTTTGAGTCGTATAAAGTGTGTCAAAGTCGGGTAACGGTTTGGGGGTCTAACGAGTCGTCAAGTGTGTTTTAAGTGTTTGTAGTGAATGTTTAAAGGAGCGTTTGGATTTAAGCGTGTTTGTACCCATTTTGGAGTCTAACGGGTCAATTGCCGTGTATTATAGTTTGATATGGTTTTGAATGTAAAGTGAGTGTTTTGATACAAGTTATAGTGTTGTATTTGAGGTGTCAAAGTGGCTTGGGTGGTGAGTTGAGTATATGCAGGTTTTCCTGCTGATGTTCTGTCTAAATTGGTCGATGCGGCGTATCTAATGTATTAGATGCGACGTATCAGAAGTTTAAGGTGATGCGGCGTATCTAATATATCATATGCGGCGTATCAGAGGTTTAAGGTGATACGGCGCATCACTTCAGGGTGATACGGCGCATGGTCTATCAGTTTTGATACGGTGTATCCCTTTTTGGGCTACGGCGTATCGTCGGTTACAGAAGAGTTGTTAGTTGTGTTTATAAAATATTGTGAAATGTTTTGAAGGGTTTTCAAGTATATGTTCTTGCAAGTATTTTAAAGGGTTAAATGTTATAGTTTCTGGTCATTTAAATGAAGAATTTGTATGAGTCCGTTTTAGTCAAACGTTTCCGCGTCAAAAGTTTTTAAATTTTAGTCTAAACGGGTACGGGGCGTTACAAGTATAAACTAGAACGAGCAGCATTATTCTAGACCACGAGCAGTAGTAATTTGAAGCTAGCAGCAGAAACTAAGAACTCGAGCAGTAGTAAAACTCAAAAGCAGTAGTATCAAATAACGCTAGCAGCAGAAAAATCATATCGAGCAGTAGTATCTATATGGTCCAGTTTTGGCTAATACCTTTCCAGGAAATTGTAGAAACTGTATTTGTGGTTTGGAAAAGTTAGAGGGGTAGTCGAGTATAAAGGGCCTATGTTCGCTAATCATAATTGATACATGTCAGATTTTACTTAATTTTTGAGTATCAATGTAGCTTGATGCTTGTGTCAACTATAAGGTGTAAAAGTTACTAGCCGTCAAAGCACCTTGAACTAAACTTCTTGGCATAACTTCTTCAGATTTACACGTCTAGGATCTCACAAAGACATGGGGACATTATCTAGTGGCAAATATACTCATGAATTTCCGAAATCAAATAACGAGCAACCAAGGATTTTAATAGAAACTCAAATGATATATAGCAACTCAAATGATTTTAATAGAAAGTAAAGAGATTTTTAAATATTGTCGAGATTTAACCCCAGGGGTCGGTCGGGTGCAATATCATGGTTATTAAAAAATTCAACGACTCTAGATAGATGTTTAATATTATTAACAAGAACAAATTTTCTCCATTGATGCCAGGAGTCATTAGCGGTGTAATCTGCAACGTTTGATGTGCACTTTCATTAACTAATTCCTGATTATCTTCTCTGCAACTGCTCCTTAAGCCCGTGAAGTCATTATCAGCATCAATAATTTGCTCGGTACATATGCTGGACACATTTTCAATAGCTTTAACAGTTGCTTCTACAACACGTTTCAGATTATCTTTGAGCGGTGATAGTTCTAACTTTATCGAATTGTCAAATTCAACAGCTTCGGATTGCGTAGTTGATCCACTGCATTCCATATCTGATCCCTGAGTATCCAAGAGATTGTCACTTGACACTAAAGTGACGATTTTTTTTCTATCAAGTGATGTGTCAGCTGGAATTAATATAGATGTGGGAGAATCTGATTTCTCTTTTGCGGCATCTTGTTGTTTAGGGTTACTAATACTCTTAGGTTCATCCATACCAAGATTTTGATGCGACAAAGATAGTGTAGGTGGCTGCTGGCCCTTCATAGCTTTTGAAGATTGATTGCCTTTTAAAGTACCTGTCATAAAGCACAGACAAGCATTTAGCTAAAAAAAATATTGAAGTTCTTAATTACAGAAACAAAGTAAATATATGTTACCTAAACCATCTTCAGCAACACTCATTAGAAATGGAAGCAATCTTCTATGAGTATACGAGGTAGGAGTTTGAAATAAATTCATCCTAGAGCATGGCGTAAGTACCTGACGAAGAATAAACAAAAAAAATATAAAGTTAGCCATCAACAGTACATAAAAGTAAAGCTATTTCAGTGTCGAAAACTCGAAATCCAACTTTAAAAATAACGCTACTTGCAACTACCAAATTAGGATGTAGAAACAAAAGAGGGTGAGCGTTACCGGCTTAGGTTTTGGCTTTACAACCACATCCAACATTATATCAGTCTTAGGTTTACTAAAGATGTCTGCATCTGGTGGTGTCATCTACTCACACTCTTCTAATGTGTCATTTAGAACATCGTCATAGCTTTTCTGCACCACATCAGAACTCTCAACATTCCTACCTGCTTCAGGATTCACCTTGTTTGAATAATGTTCTTCACTAGCACTTTTAGATGACTCATCTGTCAAACTGATACCAACAGATACTGCACTGATCTCCTGCTCTCCATGGGCAACCATATTGGGAGCGTTATCACCCAACTTCAAATTTTTTTCAGGCAATTTGGCGTCAACTATCTCAAAATTCAAAGAATCTGACATTGAAATTATGAAAGTTTACAAGAGGTGATGATGCGCTAAAACATAGAATGAACAGATGAATAAATATAAAACCGATTTAAGGTGTGTATACCTGTGTCCTGTAGATAAGAGAGCAACCTTCTATAGCTAAATGAGCTTGGACTTTTGAAAACCTTCCTTCGACCATGCAAACTTGTTACCTGTCATTTATGCCATAAAGTAAAGCTTTTAATGTCATTCCCAAAGTACTCATCGTGTTCCCAAATTTGACCATAATAATGATAAGATAAGCATCATCATTGGTATTCAACTAAAGAATGACATGTACGTAGTAAAGCACATGTTTATATTATGCCTTGCTTCGCAAGAAAAAGCTGCAAATATCAACTCAATAGCATCAAGCAGAAGTAAACATTGCAATTGTGATAGGAATGAGTGATAGTTATACAAATATTATAAAAACTATTAGTCTCTTGCAAAAGATTGGCTCATACTCATAGAGAATTTGATACGAATCGGCTATATAAAAATATAAAATCCAAAAAAAAAAAAAAAAAAAAAGTTCAACCCGATTCAAATCCGTTTTTGACCTATTTACATGACCCGCTCATCCTACCACCTCTAATAATCGTACACGCCCTATTTGAAGATCCTAAATCCGCCACTAGATATGATCTTCCATATTATGTAGACTTGTTAACTATGATTTAACTAAATATATTACGGCTTTCAATGTCATTAATACAACTATATAAGTATCTTTAATAGTTTCAACTTTTCAAGTTACACCATACTGATGCACCAGATAATCAAGTATATGTAATCAAGCAACACTCGATTTTGCAACAATCGACTCAATCAGATCAAGTAAACACACAAACTAGCAAAAACACGTGAAATGCAACTTTTAATGGTGTTTAGTCCATTCATCATTTTTTTCAAACCTTACCATAATAAGGCATCAAATAAACATCAATGGTGACATTTAACTAGTTTAGCAAACATACTGATACATAGTACTTGCAACAAACCAACAATCCAAAAAAAACATCACTAGAATTAAATCAAACAAGCCCGAACTACCATCTTTTGGCTGAGCAAACTTGTTACTCCTAACATTTAATCCCATAACTTAAACATTTAATCTCATTTCCATATGTGCTCAGCATGTTCCCAAATTCAACCATAATACTCAACCAGAACCAGGCTGGCACCAAATGGCCTAGTGATAAGGCACTTAAGTCTACGTTTTTTTTACTAAATGGCCTAGTGATGAGTTAGTTAAATACAACAACAATCAACTCAATATCATCAAATCATATAAACCAATATGCATTGTAAAAATTTACTATAAATTGACTGTCTCTTACCGAAGACTGGCTCTTAACCGCATCTCCTTCATTTTTATCAGATTCAACAACCTCGCCAACTTTTATGACGTCATCACCCCCAAACTCACCTTCATTGATGAAATCACCAATAACAACCTCGTCATCTTTACTAGTTTCATCACCTTTGATGATGCCATACTCATTCACATTAACATCTCCTCCATCAATCTTCTTACAAACATCAATCTCAACAACTTCATCACCTTTGATGACACGACACCCCATGAGTACGCTCCAACGAGCATCCCGCCAAAAGCCACAGTTGATATCAAACTCTCTTCGCATGAAGACAATGCCCACTCAGGCTGTATCGCTGTGGTGGAGGGTTATGGCGGTGGTGGAGGGTTATGACGATGGTGGGGATTTGATGGTGATGGGGTTTTGGCTATGGAGGGATTCCGGTGGGGAGGGAGTTGTAGTGGTGGTGTCAGATTGAATTGGTGATGGTAGTGTTAGATGTGAAATGTGTTTGTGCTAGATCTGTTATAAAGAGAGAGAGGTATAGATAAAGAGAGAGAGGTATAGATAAATAGTGTATAATATGTAAAATGAGGAAAAAACAATCTGTCCAATATACGGTTGCCCAACAACTAATAGTTGCACAAAAAACACTACGTGACACATGTCATCCTCCGATGCAAGCTGCCGTATTGTATGAGTTGCCCTGGTCTAGTATAAGAATTTTGTGAGATCGGGTCGGATAAGCAAACGCATTGGGCAACTGGGGCAGTGTAATAATTATCCCTTTTCTTAAATTGGTGGGCAACATTTTTACCTCAACCACATGTTCTCTCTTTATTGTTTTTTTAATAATAATTTCAATTTTAAATAATTTATCAAATTATGAATAATTATAGATATATTTTATATTTCCTAAATCAAATCTAAGGGCCCGTTTGTTTTGTAGGTGTTTAGGATAAGATTAAGATTTGGATTTAGATTTGGATTTTGTATATGTTTAAATTAAGAGTAAACTGCAAAAAATGTCCCTAAACTTTGCCAAAATTGCGAAAGATGTCCTCGAAAAAAAATATATGCAAATATTGTCCCCGAACTTTCATTTTTCTGCTATAATGGCCTGTGAAGAGTTACTGTAGTTGCAATTTCAGTTTTCTGGCTAACGCTCGTTAGCAAATCCCGTTAGTTTAGTCCTCACGTGCGTTGCACGTGAGGGTAATTTCGTCAATCCACTTTTTCCCGCCTTTAACACCCTTCAGCTACCCTCAGGCACGAATATCGATGAGGACATTTTTTTGCAAAAAACCTAAGTCGCGTATAACACATTAACAGTCTCAAATCACACACACAAACATATTCTATCTTATTTCATCCGATCAAATCACACACCCACAAACACATACCATCGGAACTTGCAAGGCGTGCAAAATCAAACAACACACATACCAGGTAACAATATTTACTGATTTTTACTTCATTCAAACGTTATTTGTTTTAATCTTAATCGTTAATGCAGTAAATATGTATGGGAATCAATTTGTTTGCGTTGTGGACGATCCTGAAGATGTTTTGGATGAGTTTGTAAGTTAACACCATATATGAATTAACTGTTATTTCTCTAAGAAACTAGTTTTAAGAAATTGACAATGGTTAAAAATTAATTTTGATATACAGGAACTGCATAATGATTACGTGTTAGGAGGTTCCTATCATGGGAATCATTATATTTACTTAGTTAACTGTACGGGGATTAGATGGAGAGTTAGTTTAAGAAGAGTATCAGAATTAGTGTGTGTTGTTGAGGGAGCAAGGTGGAATGATTTTGTCATGCACAACATCACCTGTTCAGATGTTGCTTACATACATTTTATAGAAGAGGGTGAGGATGTGTTTTTTGTAAGTTGCTACCGTGAGGATGGGGAGGAGTTTCATAATTATGAAATTGAAAGTGCTTAGTTTTGAAGATGTTTAGTGCCAGTGATAGACACATCTCTGCTTACGAAGTTGTTGCCGGAAGATTTTCGGAAATATCTGAATGGTCCAACCCCTACTGACTATGTCGTGGTTAACACTAACACGACTGAGTACAATGTTAGGGTGGAAAGTGAACATCTCTATGATCGATACGTCCACTCTTTCATGTTTGGGTTTGGTTGGTTGAGACTGGTCCAAGACTTGAATATGGAACATGGTCAGTGGATGGTGTTTACTCAGGTTGTCCCGGGGGAGGAATATAATGTCATGTTGTTTGAACTTGATGGAGGGGCCATCACAACAGTGGAGACATACAACACCAACATAGCCATGAATGCCCTCTGTCATGAAGCACATGACTATGGTATGTTTTTCTTTATTAACTTTAAGTACATCATGTATATGATATCAGTGTAACAATTTGGATTATCTGTAACTAATTTTGTATTATTAAATTCAGATTTTGAAGCCCGTCGGATAAACTGGATGTGTAATTGGACGTTTCACACTGTCCATGACCAAGAAGAAAGGGCATTTTACAGAAAGATGATTGCATGCTTTTGGAGAGACGGTCGACTTGTAAGTGTGTTGAAACTTTGCTAATTTGTTAAATTGTTACGCTTAATGTTAGTGTGGATGTTGGTTTATTGATAATTGGAGAAAAAATATTATGGAGGAAAAAACTTTTGTATTTCAAATTAAATGAAAATGGGTATAAATTAGAGTTTATATACAAACTGAAATTCAAAGTCAAAGTAATGCTACACTACAATTTAATTGAGATTACAAACTAAACAACTATCAAACTATAACTTGTGAGGTTGTTGTAGCTTTGACACAGACTTGATATGGTTGAATTTATGCTCTGCTTCCTTTGTTCCAACTCTTCTCTTGTCATTAGCTTGAGATTGAGCTTGAGCTGGATCTTTAGCAGCTATACTTCCTTTATGCATGGTTGATGTGGTCCTCTATTTTGTTCTGTGTATTTGGCCTGTTTGGGAAGCAGTAGTGACATAGTTGCTTAATCAGATATGTAGCTATCATTTGTCTGAGATATTGTGTGTCTGATAGGTTGATTGATAGATCATAATGTCTTATAGAATCACCCAAAAAAAACTAATGCTAAGTTTTGTACATTTTGTAACAGTCTATACCATCAAGACTTGTGAAGAAGTACAACTTGTATGGGTTCTCTGTCGCTGTTGTGAAGCATGAAAGGATGGAGAAAGTGTTCGAAGTGCGTGAGAGAACAATGCTAGTTGGTCAAGGGAAGGTGAAGAGGAAAGTGGCAATTGTTTCATCAGCTAGTTTCATGAAGTTGAGGGAGGAAGCAAGGTTTGGTCTAGGTACAATGGTCCGCTTCTTTCTAACTGATGAAACAAACAGGTCGCAAAGAGTTTTAAATTTTGATGTGTGCTGATGGTCGTTCAAGATGGGTTAACGTTAGGGGTGTTCAAAAAATCCGAGAAACCGACAAACCGAGCCGAACCGCTTAATCCGAAACCGAAAAAACCCGAAACCGAAGAAACCGAAACCGTAAAAAAACGAAACCAAAAAAACCCGCTTATCACGGTTCGGTTTCGATTTTTATTTTTTGATATCCGCGGTTAACTGAACCGAACCGTGCCTAATACCTGAAGGTTTTTTTAAAAACTAAATATTCAAATAATTGTACAAGTATTAATTATATTATTGCACTAATTTTATTGTATAACGCCTTTTTTATTCTTAATGTAAATATTTATAAACATTTATGTGTGAAAGTTGATAAATGTGATCGTAATCTATAAACGTCGAATAACGATTATTTTGTTAATTGATTATGTATGGATATTTGAATGCAATTATTCTAACAGGATAACTTTTATATGATTATTATCTATTAAATGTCATTTAATTTTACTAAAATGACATTTTACATTCTAGAAAATGTTATTCTTTATATGGGTAAACTAGATTAAACGTCTAAATGGTTAACCGTGACCCGAACCGCAGGTAACCGCTCATTTCGGGTACCCGCTTGTCCGGTTACCAGCCTAGTACGGTTCGGTTTCGGGTAGTAAAATTAATTACCCGCCTCGCGATGGATAGTTTAAATCTTTCAACTAACCGAACCGAACCGCCCCGCAAACACCCCTAGTTAACGTGGTCCTCTATTTTTGTGTCCGTAGACAATGTTTGAAACTATTTGTAAGTTGGATGAATGATCTTGTATAAACAGTGTAGAAACTAGAAGGGGGGGGGGGTTGAATAGTTTCACTATTTTAATTACGTTTTCAAAAAAAAATTCAAGTTTGTTTTGAAATACTTTTCGATTCGAATCTTATGTGATATTGTTAATACAAATATCGTCTAAAAAACGTTATTTATATTTTACGATCTTTGCTATATTTTGTTAACGACAGTTATAAACTTTATTTTAGCAAAACATAAATATAGTTAAGTCTTTTACATATATAGCCACAAGTCTTTCATAAACACAAATTAAACATCACTTAGGTAACATATACATTTTACAAAGTATACTTTCATAAACTAGTTAATCTAAAATAGAAATGTATTTTTACATCATGGCATGCATCATCTTTAAGATCTTTGGAAGATATGATGAATATCTTGTTTAGATTGTTACTCAAAGAATCATGGAAAGATATGGTAAATATTTTGGTTAGATTTGATAAAGATTTGGATGATTCTCTGTCAGGTCCCCGCGGAACCAAACGACTACACGGACGGAACCCTCATTTTGGTTTCATCTCATCCGTGGTTTGCTGGCACTTGTTGCCTATAAATAGCAAGCTACACATTGATGTTTTCTCATCACATTCATATATAAAACAACATACATTCTCTCATTCATTATTCTCTATATCTAACTCATTCTTATTTCATTTTAGTAAACTTCTTTGTAGCAAGAAGATCAAAGTATTACAAGCTTCAACAAAACGTTGCAAGGCTTGTTTGTTTGTCATTGTGTGAATTGTATTCATTCATACATCATTGTTTGTACCAAACCATCATAAACCTCTGATAGTTATCGGTTAGTATTTTAGTCCTCAAAATACTTAGTGTGACGGGAGTGGTTGTACCCTTGTAAAAGAACTCGACATCTAGCTTTGTGTCAGAAATATTGTAAGCGACGTGTAAAGGTTTTCTCCACCGGATAAAGGAGCTTGTTGACTAGTGAAGAAAACTCTCGAGTTGGATACTCGGGGAGTGGAGTAGGGCAAGGAAAAAGAGTCCTTGTAGACCGAACCACTATAAACACTCTTATTATGGTTTTATCATTTCTTTCTTGCACTATACTTATTTGTTATTTTGTTTGCATACATTAAGTCATTTCATACAAGCATAACAAAGAAAAAGAAATTAAAAACGGTAAAACAATTCAACCCCCCTTATAGTTTTTCACAGATACCAATACAACAATTTATGAACACAATTATAAACAAGTAAGTAAAGGTTAGGAAATAAACGATCAAACCAGGACACGGAGATTTATAATGGTTTAGCTACGAAGCTCACTCTTCGCCCTACTCCACTCCTCAAGTCTCTCACTCGAGAGTTTCACAAACACTATATTAACACGCTCCCTTATGGCGGAACAAACCGTACACCAAGTTTAACGACACTAAGTGGAATGTCGAGTCCTAATCCTAGCTAGAACCAATCTACACAAAAGCCCACGTGGCTACACAATTCGAACCAACACCTAGTCTGAATCAACACAATACATAATTCCGAGCTTGCACTCAATTCGGATTACACACAAGAATTAAGATACAAAGAATGGAGGTTGAGGAGAGATCCTTAACAACGGTTTATGAGGTGAAGGACTATTCTTCAACACTTCATTTCTTGATGAATACGAGCGTTCTTCTCTTGCACTTGGAGGAGGGATGGATGTGATCACTTGTAAACAACTTACAACCCTTTAATGTGATCAAAGAAGAGTATTTAGAATGAATTTGGAAGACAAAAAGTTTTAGTGCTCAAGAGGTGATTTTTCTGTATGAAACAGTTCAATATTTATAGGCACCCGGAGGAGCGGGGGACAGTCCCTTAAAGTTGGACGGTCCTTTATATATAAGGGACCGTCGCCCTATTTATGGGACCGTCCCGACAGACGCTCCCATTTTTTTCCTGATGTGGTGAAAGTTTATCTGGTGAAAACTTATCTGGTTTTAGGCGGGAAAACTAGCTGTTGGAGAATTTGAAATTCAAATTTATTTTCTTAATAAAACATTTCTTTAAAATTACAAAAATACTTTTGTAAAAAATGTTTTGGTACATAAAAATGTGAGGTTTAGTGAAAATAAATTCCTTGATCACTTAACTAAGTTGGTAAATTGTTTGTTCATACCTTAAGTGACGTTGTAGTTGAAACGAGTTTCTCGATTAGAAACTTGTTAAACATAGTTTTACGTAACGTGTATGTATATTTTGTGATTATCAAAACGTATAGAGACCGAATAATGCAAATGACGTTTTTGACATTATTTGTATTAACAATCTCCACCTTTTTGATGATTACAAAATATAAACTCATTTTAGGTAAAATTATATGTTAATAAGTTTTTAATGAGTTTTCGTTTACTTCTCCCCCTTTTTGTAGAATCAAAAAGGCTTCGTCGATGTGTAGAGAGGAAAGAAATCGACGGTATCAAGACTCCCCCTTGCTTAATGCTCCCCCTAGATGAGGGCACCGGCGAATCGATTGATGGTATTTTGCTACAAAAACAAGTTAGCATATAGGTGCAAGAGTATACATATGCAACACACAGAATAGATGAGAACAAGAAAGAGGATAGAATCAGAGGCAGAATCAGCTGGACGGTCCTGTAAATGCTTGGATGGTCCCTTATATATTAGGGACCGCCAGGTATTTAAGGGACCGCTGGCAGTGGGTTAGACAGGAGACAGAATTTAATAAGCATGCATAAAGTTAAGCATTCATAAATCACGAACAAAGTCATACATAAGGATGACCATTACGACAAATTCCTAAATTACTAGTCCTAGTCCTAGTCTTCAAAGTTAAGTCCGGTTTTATTGTAGAGCATGCATGTTGTCTAAGATTTGCGGAGAAAAGGTGGTGAAAGAGTGTTGTTCGAAGGTGGTGGAAAGCCAGGTGGCAAGAGAAGAGATGTGATGAACTCAAGATCATTCTTGAGCTTTTGAAAGTGGTTGCGGTTGTGAATACAACAAACGCAATAACCTCCATGGGCATCAACTTGGTCAAGAGAGGGATGAAGCATGGTAGGAGGGTGAAGCTTTTGGGAGAGAATGATGTTTAGAAGGTTCAAGTATACAAGATTGGAGAATTCTTGAGCTTTGATGGAGTGTAGAGAGTTTGGATTTGTCATTTGAGGTGGATATGTTGGTGGCAATGAATGATCTTGAGGAGTAAGGTTAGGAGACTCTTTATGAATGGATGGAGGCTCATTTTAGAGTTGTGAATCAAAGAAAGAGAAGGATGAGGAAGATGCTTCTTTGTAGGGTTTAGATTTTGAATTGAAATTAGGATTGTGATTGTTTGAAGTGGTGGAATTGTTCATGAAATTAACTAGACTTTTTTTCGTCCTGCAAATGGGTTTGACTGACATTCTAGGTTTTCTAGGGGATGACATTGTGAGGAAGAAGGAAGAAGAAGTTATGCCATGAGATTTAGGGAGGAAGATGAAGGTTTAAATAGAAGAAGAGAGTGCTATCTTAGGCAAAGCATGCATTTTATGTTTAACCAATTCAAATTATGTTTAAGTAATAAGGGAAGTGTAGGTTAGACTAGCAAGTAGAAGATTAAGAGTGCAGAGGAAAGAAATCAGAAAAGAGGATAACGACAGAAAAGAAAGGCTGGACGGTCCCGTATATAGGTTGACGACCCTTTATATATTGGGGACCGTTTGGAGATAAGGGACCGCCACCAGAGAGGCAGGAATTTCTTCAGAAGAAGGTATTCCTAGTGTGTGCCTACATGAAACATATGCGGAGATGTGATTATCTCGACTCTAGAGAAAAGAAAACCTAAGAGATGATCCAAAGTCTCCTTAGTTCAATCTTGCTCGTTTTTTCATGTCGGATTATATATTAGTTACATGATCCAATCAAGGATTTTGAGTACATTATGCATGCATGAGAAAATCGTTTTTGAATTGTATTAACAATGCGAGAAAGATGATTTTCCTAAACGTGAGAAGTTTTGAAAAGAAGGAATTGGGGTTTTTCATGCATAAAAAATTATTTTAGAGAGGGTTTTAATCATGCAAGGATTATTTTTAAGATAAGTAAGGTTTTAAAGAAAAATTCCCCAATTTAATTTTGTGCTCAATAGAATCCTAGACTCAGAATAGAAGAAAGAAACTTACGAAAGTTAAGAAGAAGAGATGTGTTCTATCATTCCTAAACCTAGATGAAGATAGAAAAAGGTTCCCGCTTGAGAGGTTTAGTGAGGATATTGACAATGTTTTCTTTTGTTGGAACCTTTTCGATGGAGATGTTTTCCTTTTGTACATTATCACTAAGAAAGTGGTGACGAATTTCTATGTGCTTTGTGCGAGAATGTTGCACGGGGTTCTTACTTAAATCAATGGCTCCTTTGTTGTCACACATGATTGGGATATCATCAAGTGTGATGCG
Organism: Artemisia tridentata subsp. tridentata; assembly: GCA_021014915.2. Lineage (NCBI taxonomy): Eukaryota > Viridiplantae > Streptophyta > Magnoliopsida > Asterales > Asteraceae > Artemisia > Artemisia tridentata. The sequence goes on from CP139504.1 coordinate 86,024,695, forward strand.
ATAGTCTACGAGAGCTTGTTTCATCCATAGTGCTTGTTGACATGCCTTTCCAGAGCTTACATATTTGGCTTCGGTTGTGGAGATAGCTAGTGCCGTTTGTTTCTTGGAGAACCAAGAAGTTACTCAACAACCCATGAAGGTACAAATGCCACTAGTGCTTTTTCGATCTACATAATCTCTCGCATGATCAGAGTCGGCATATACTATGGTTTCTGTGAAGATTGCACAACGGAATAAACATAAACATCAATGTTATTAACATGGTTTTACATCATACACGCTTCAATTCTATTTGATCAAGATAGGACGTGCTATACAACTTGTAGCAAGGATCAAAGATATGATCTTGAAGCGTTGGACCGATCTCAAGTGGTGAGATCGGTTGGTGTGTTCCTAATACATCGTTAAACACACATTACACACACAAAACAATGTCTAGGGATCTCTTTATATATAGAGTCCATCTAGACTTTCAAAGGAAACCTAATTGTATTAGGAAACTAAATCTTTCCTAATCTTTATCTTTATCTTTTTCAACAAGTCTTCTAGAATCCTCCATCTTTTCTAGAATTTCATATTGGTGATCTTGGTCCTTTTGTTATCATCAAATCAATAAACCCCAACAATCTTCCCCTATTTGATGATGACAAAACAAATAGATTCAGCACTTGAACATCTTCAAATCCGCACTTGAACATCTTCAAATCCAATCTTCCCCTTAAGTTAAGATCTCCATGAACTTGTTGTTTCCTTTGTAACATCTTCCACTTTTTGTCATTATCCATTAGGGGATAGTGAACATAAACAACCTTGATCTTTACAACTACAAACAATATATTACACTTCCAATCCAAGCTTTCCAATCTCTCAAATTACCCTCCATGAAAATTTCCGCACTAAAAATGAATTTAAGGCAGTAGAAACTTAAACTAGCAGTAGTAATAATGAATTATCAGTAGTAAAAACCTTCCCCTCAAATGGTTAAACACTCTATCATATTCTTCCCCTGAAACCAATATGCTAGCCATTTGAAGTAACCATAAGAACTATACGAATAACTAACCACCATAGTAACGAACACCAAATAGTACCATCCATTAAGAACACCAAAACGCTTACTAAAAATGACTACAATAGTAATCAATACCAAGCAGTAGTAACAATGAAGAGCAGTTCTATGGTTGAGCAGTAGTAACCATGTATGAAATAGTAATAACCTCCAATCAGTGTCAACATCATCACAACTTCAATCAAACTTTACACACTTCTGAGAGAATATACGAATGGACTTTGAATATTCATAATAATCGTTATCACCCAATACCAGGTCATACCATGAAGCTCAAACACTCATACAAATCATCAAACTTGAGCATTTTTCTCTCATATCCCACGAACATAGAAGATAACACGCAATAGTAAGTCTTTTAATCAGCAGCACTAAGGATCAATAGACAATATTAATATCAACGAGCAGCACAAACTGATAATTGGCAGCATTAACTGTCAACTTGTATCCATAGCAGCATCAAGTTTAAACGGGCAGTATTAAAGACAACGCTAGCAGCATTAAGTTCTAGTAGCCCTATCTTCTGTGTATAAACTCTCTCGCTGGGTCTGAATTTAAAACAATAACCTTGCAATAAACCCTAACAATCGTATAGATTTGTACCAATCGTAGTACAATCATCCATCGATGCTCAAAACGATTGTTGATCATCATTAGGGTTCATTGTCGATTAAGAAATCGACTCACCAAAGCTAACACCATCAGCATCGAGCAACCTAATCTCCATAAACGAGACATTGAAGCCAAATCATACAGTTTCATACCCACCAAACACGTATTAACCAAGAAGTACAACAGCGTATTACTAACAACAGTAATATTCGCAGCAGCATAAACTTTAACTCAGCAGTATTAATACGAAAGGCAGCAGCAGAAACTTGAATAACCTTATTTTCTCCATAACATTTTAATAAAACAGTAAACCCTAATTAAATAAAATAATCAAAGCACCCAAATCCATATTAACCACACTGACTTGAATAAAAGAAACCCTAATCAGCAGCAGTTTTAACAAATAGTAATAGCAGAAATCATGAATGCAGCAGCATAAACATGATCATAGCAGTATAAACCTTGAACATTCCCATGTACTTTTGATATTAGAATCAATAAGTAGTGTAGTATCATCAAAACTCACCATGTAAAACCGATTTAAAAGTGATTATGATCTGTGTATGCAAGAGGTGTAAGGATTTTGTTTATTACCTTTGTTATATCAACAATATCAGTTATCACATTAAATTGAAAACCCTAAACACCAATGAACCTTGAAAACGATAATCCTCTTTTCATAACAGCTTTCTTTAATAACAAGATTAGTGCATGAATTTAAAGCTTCCATGATGAACTAAACCGAATAAGAACAAATTCAGGAAATTCCATATCCCAAAAATCCTAATAATCGACTTACTTCAACCTTTTATGCAGCAGATTTCAACAACTTATATCTTTCGATTGAAAGCTCAGATTGAAGATCCCTCCAGTGAAAATATACCTTGATGTATAAAGAACCTTTAATAAAAATTTCGTTACGATCCAACGGTTAACGAATGAGATATACCCTTTTTACCACAGTACTGTAGAAAACTACAAAAATAAAATCGAAAGTCGTTTTTTTCTTCTTTATTCGACTAATAAAACCCTGTAGATCCTAGATCAAGAGCCCCCGGGCTATGATACCAATTGTGAAGATCGTTGTAAGCTCAACTAGGATATAATAACATAGATAATAAAGATTGCACAGCGGAATAAACATAAACATCAATGTTATTAACAAGGTTTTACATCATACACGCTTCAGTTCTATTTGATCAAGATAGAATGTGCTACACAACTTGTAACAAGGATCAAAGATATGATCTTGAAGCGTTGGACTGATCTCAAGTGGTGAGATCGGTTGGTGTGTTCCTAATACATCGTTAAACACACATTACACACACACAAAAAACGATGTCTAGGAATCTCTTTATATATAGTCCATGTAGACTTTCAAAGGAAACCTAATTGTATTAGGAAACTAAATCTTTTCTAATATTTATCTTTTTCTTTTTTAACAAGTCTTCTAGAATCCTCCATCTTTTCTAGAATTTCATATTGGTGATCTTGGTCCTTTTGTTATCATCAAATCAATAAATCCTAACAGTTTCTATGCCGGTCCCCTTAAAATACCATAATGATGAACTCAAATAAGTACATTTTATTACTATCATTTATCCTATTAATTTGACTTGTTTTACTATATTATGTATGAGAATTGATACTTAATCATTTACTTTTGTAATTCTCAGGTAAAAACAAGCATTTGGTGAAACTTAGCGATTTTGGACTGATTATGGAGCATAACATGCAAGAAGTTAAGAGTCTACTGAAATGAAGAAGATCAAGACTAATCTGCTCCAGATGCGCCGCATCTCACTCATGACATGCGCCGCATCTCTATCAAGATATCACCAGATACGATCCAAGATACAAGAGGACATGCGCCGCATCTAATCAAGGGTTATGCCGCATCTTCTGGCGGTGTACGAATATTCCTGAATATTATAATCTTGGACCCCACGCGAAGTTAAGTACATGCGCCGCATCTACTTAATAGATGCGCCGCATCTTCCCTCAGACAGAAACTATAAATACCCCATAGACCAGACGAATAAGAAGTTCCGAACATTATAACCTAAGTCCGAACAGAAGAACTAAAGGACGAATTCAGTCAAGGAGGCAACACAAGACACACCCAAATCAAAGATACAAGAGCTGTAAGAAGGTGCTGCATGTGTTTAATTCATTAAGTAGTTTTGTTTTATTGTATTAGCAAACTTTAATTCATCAGGATTGGTGGCTTGTGTAATGTGACAACGAAAGATTGCACTCCCTTTAATACTTGCTTTCCCATCAATTAAAGTTTATATGTTGATGTCTTTGGTTACTACTTATTAGTGCATTGATAACCTCTGTGTTTATTAGTGGCTTGCGGGCATTTGACTGCGGGACATAATGTGGCTCCCACGGTTATTACTAAATTGATCACTTAGGAATAACTTTTAGACATAAGTAATCATTAAGGGTTTACTCGCCGATAAGAATAGGACCAACGAGAAAGGGTTCACTACATACACTTCATATAAAGCTATCAATAAAACAAGTGACAATCTACTTAATCATAAGGACAGCCCTCTTATTGTCTCAAGTATCTATCTGTGTACGTGTGTGCTACTTGCTGATTCGTGCCTATTGGTTTATTTTATTATTTAATTGCAACAAATCGTGCCAGTCTCTCAGGCTGAAACCCCCTTGCGTTAGGATATTAAAATACTGATTAGAATAACGAGATAATACGTTCCACTCTTAGTGATCGACACTCTACTTACCATTATCTTCATACTGACCGGGTACACTGCTCGTTAAGTGTGTGTGTTATTGATAAGTCGGCTAAATATAAATTTAAAACTTGAGTAGGCATTAAAACTGCTAAACCGCAACGACACATCACGCGCATCAAGTTTTTGGCGCCGTTGCCGGGGATATAAATCAAAGGTTCGGTTGGATAAAGAATAGTAAAGGGTATGAATAACATATGGGATATAAATTGGTGTAAAATGAAAAATAAACAAAACAAATAAATTAAAATCCTAAGTGTGGTTAATCACTATCCCAACCATCCCATGAATAAGACTCATATCATCGAATAACTCACGCTTTAACACTTGAAACACACGCTTTAGGTAGACACGAATTATACTCAACAAAATCTTAATCAAAGAATAAACCTTAATTGGCGTTCCCATAACTGCCAATTCCCATTCAATCCATAGATATAGCACAACAAATAGTGGCCATATGAACCACTTACATAACTTTACATCGTTGGCTTAAAATAAACATCCAACTTTTCTTTCTTTCTTTTTCTTTTCTCATTTTTTTTCGATTTTTTTTTTTTTTTTTTTTTTTTTTTTTTTTTTTGTGTGTTTTTTTTTTTTATTATTTTCTGTGTTTATTTAATTTTTATTAGTTTAGTTTTTATTTTTGTTTCGTCTACTGCTGTTCTTGGTTGTTTATCTTTCAGGTAATAATGATGATGGACAATCCGGACATAACAATGGAAGAATATATTAGGTTTGAAGAGGAAAAAGCCTTGAGCAATAATCAGATGTATAGTTGGGAAAGAGCAAGATATTGTGCACAAGTCATCGAGACGAATGAAATTACTATGGAAGAATACTTGTTGCAGGAAAAGGTTAAGTCAAAGAAAGAAAGAAATGGGTTGCCGTTTCAACACACTTGGTGTATGTCAAATGATGATGAGGAGGAGTCATACACCGTAAAACCAATTCCGGCGATTGTTATTGATAGTACTTTTTCTCCGGAGATTGAACAAGATGATGTGTATACGGAACCTTACATTGAAGAATATTCTGCAATCGTGTTACCGCCATTAGACAATCCAACGGATGAAGATGAAAAGTATTCTTATTTTGAGTTTGAACCATTTGACGCCATAGTTTATGATGACATTCCTCAACCAGATTTTGATCCAACGCAAGTTTTTGAAGAAATCTGGAATGACTTATTTAAGGATGAAATTCGGGACGGTTATGAAATTGCAAGACCATTAGTTGAAGATGGAGACTCACAAGATGAATTGGAGTCACTTACAACAAAAAGTGGTACAAATTTATTTAATACTATTAATCCCGTTACTAATAATCTTGCTAGTTTTCCTAAACAGGTTGCAAAACAAAAGGATGATGAGGTGGAGTATATTACACTACCTATTGAAGCACCTGTGATTAACCCGTATTTGGTGGAGCTCGAAGAAGAGTTTGGTGATGAGCTCTTATACATTGCTATGATTGATGAAGATGATGATTTCGACCCTATGAAGGTTATAGAGGAACTCGAACTTTTACTTGCTAAAGACCCTTTCTCATCTTCTGCGGAAGTCAAGGGACGCCTTACTACCGAAGAGAATAACCAAGAAGAAAGGAGACTCATTTTTCCTCAACACACTACTCTTTCAGATGGAATGGTCAAATCATCCAATTTATCAACCAAACCGGGTAAGGATAGGAAAGATGTACATATATTGCCAAGGTATGATTTTTATTTATTTCTTCCATCTTTACTAGCAAATTTACACTCCTTTAGTGTTTATTGCTACTATCACCCGCACTTGATTCCAAGTGGGGGGACCAATACCCTATTACATAGTAAATAAGGGTAGAGTCAGGCTCGTGACTCGAACAAAAACAAGCGCTTCGTGGGAGGCAACCCATGCTTATCTTTTAATTTATGTCAATTTAATTTTCTGTCGAGTCTGTCCCAGGCCTTCGATGCGGCGTATCCAACCCCTATGGATACGGCGTATCGAATCATCTGGAATACTTTAGTCCGAACTGTTTTGCTGACATCAATGCGGCGTATCTATCTTTTTAGATACGGCGTATCGACCTGCCAGAATTGAATACAGTTCTTTGTTTTTCTTTTGTTTATCGTTTTCTAACCGATGATTAATGAGATGTTTCTCGAGATTTGTTTTTCCTGTGGTCTCTATATTTTTACAGGTCCGGAATATTGAAGATGTTGATGGACTCCCACATTTTATACGCTCGCACACTTACATTGGAAGATCATACCGAGCAAATCTCAGGGGAGTTCTCCGTTCTAATTCTTTCTATCTCTTGTTTTTAGTTTCAAATACAAACAACGAGGACGTTGTTTAACTTAAGTGGGGGGATGGAGAATTAGAACGTTTACTTGTCCTTATTTTTCAAAAATATGCTTTAATCTATGCTTAATTATCAAAATTTAATTTTTTTAGCATGTTTTTGTTTAATCTAAGTTGCATAGCTGCACACATAACATTATTTCCAAAAATTGTGATTTTTCAAAATTCACAAATCTATGAGTGTGCCGGTGACTTGTAAACTTTAGAACTTGGCTTGTATACTATTCGAGACCACCATAATGAGTATTATTTATATAATTGGAATGACTTGTCTAAATTGGTAAAATTCTAGGATTACACCCAAATAGCCTATTATTTGTTGTGTGTTATTAACTAACTACACTGGTTAGTTAACCCCCGTATAAACCCTTTTGTTACTCTCATTTTTAGAATAAGATACCCCTAGAAAAACCCTCAGAGCCATTCCTTTCGTTTCTTACACCTATGTTTAAAATGTTTCGTTACACCCTTACACCTTAGCCTACCCTGTAGATTAGAATCCGTGGTTGGTTGATTGCTATAGGCAGAGTGTGTTTCCTTACATTACCTGTGTTCGCGTGCGTAATTCATTATCTATGGTTAGGTCGGGAAATTGCACAATGCAATTGGAGTGAAAGTAAATATTGTATATTTTGGAGTTTATTTTTCGTGTGTTTACTACTTTCACTATTACCGTTATTTCTGAAAGTATGAAAAGTATGAATAAAAATTATCCGGAAAGAAAGTTATAGTGATGTGGTGAAATTTTACACATCTATGTTTATGTTAAAAAAAAAAAAAAAAAAAAAAAAAAAAAAAAAAAAAAAATCGAAAAAAAAATGAGAAAAGAAAAAGAAAGAAAGAAAAGTTGGATGTTTATTTTAAGCCAACGATGTAAAGTTATGTAAGTGTGTGTTTCAAGTGTTAAAGCGTGAGTTATTCGATGATATGAGTCTTATTCATGGGATGGTTGGGATAGTGATTAACCACACTTAGGATTTTAATTTATTTGTTTTGTTTATTTTTCATTTTACACCAATTTATATCCCAAATGTTATCCATACCCTTTACTATTCTTTATCCAACCGAACCTTTGATTTATTGAGATTAGGGATTTGAGCAATCTTAAGTATCGTAGTCGTGGATTCGGCTATGTATTTATGATTTTGTCGCCCTTTTTGATATATTATTATTGGTGAAGTTTGGACCTATCTTTAGCCTATTCGAGTTAAGGATTTGAGCAATTGCAAGTATCGTGTTCGTGGATTCAATCATGTATTTGTGATTTTGTCGCCTTTTCTGGAATTTGAGATCGATAGTGAAAAAAAAGAATAATTAACCCTTAAGCCTAAAAACCCTTTTTACCGCTTTAGACTTGTTATTCCTTAGCTTTAGTGGAGGAGATGTGTATACTTGCCAAGCTTATGATGGAATATTCGTCGCGACTGGACAGTTAAACGATTAGATTTGCTTTTATCGACTTATTTTATTTTACTTCTGAATCGTTAAGTGTTTAGTTGTTGTGTGATTATGAAATAAACGAATACATGCTTAAATATAAAAATAAATCCTAACATCTTTTAGGATGCATTTTCATAAGAGAAATTCTAAGGTTTACTTGGGGACAAGTAAAGTTCAAGTGGGGGGATATTTGATGAACTCAAATAAGTACATTTTATTACTATCATTTATCCTATTAATTTGACTTGTTTTACTATATTATGTATGAGGATTGATACTTAATCATTTACTTTTGTAATTCTCAGGTAAAAACAAGCATTTGGTGAAACTTAGCGATTTTGGACTGATTATGGAGCATAACATGCAAGAAGTTAAGAGTCTACTGAAATGAAGAAGATCAAGACTAATCTGCTCCAGATGCGCCGCATCTCACTCATGACATGCGCCGTATCTCTATCAAGATATCACCAGATACGATCCAAGATACAAGAGGACATGCGCCGCATCTAATCAAGGGTTACGCCGCATCTTCTGGCGGTGTACGAATATTCCTGAATATTATAATCTTGGACCCCACGCGAAGTTAAGTACATGCGCCGCATCTACTTAATAGATGCGCCGCATCTTCCCTCAGACAGAAACTATAAATACCCCATAGACCAGACGAATTAGAAGTTCCGAACATTATAACCTAAGTCCGAACAGAAGAACTAAAGGACGAATTCAGTCAAGGAGGCAGCACAAGACACACCCAAATCAAAGATACAAGAGCTGTAAGAAGGTGCTGCATGTGTTTAATTCATTAAGTAGTTTTGTTTTATTGTGTTAGCAAACTTTAATTCATCAGGATTGGTGGCTTGTGTAATGTGACAACGAAAGATTGCACTCCCTTTAATACTTGCTTTCCCATCAATTAAAGTTTATATGTTGATGTCTTTGGTTACTACTTATTAGTGCATTGATAACCTCTGTGTTTATTAGTGGCTTGCGGGCATTTGACTGCGGGACATAATGTGGCTCCCACGGTTATTACTAAATTGATCACTTAGGAATAACTTTTAGACATAAGTAATCATTAAGGGTTTACTCGCCGATAAGAATAGGACCAACGAGAAAGGGTTAACTACATACACTTCATATAAAGCTATCAATAAAACAAGTGACAATCTACTTAATCATAAGGACAGCCCTCTTATTGTCTCAAGTATCTATCTGTGTACGTGTGTGCTACTTGCTGATTCGTGCCTATTGGTTTATTTTATTATTTAATTGCAACAAATCGTGCCAGTCTCTCAGGCTGAAACCCCTTGCGTTAGGATATTAAAATACTGATTAGAATAACGAGATAATACGTTCCACTCTTAGTGATCGACACTCTACTTACCATTATCTTCATACTGACCGGGTACACTGCTCGTTAAGTGTGTGTGTGTTATTGATAAGTCGGCTAAATATAAATTTAAAACTTGAGTAGGCATTAAAACTGCTAAACCGCAACGACACATCACGCGCATCAGATACCATAATCCTAAGTGTATAGTATCTTTAATGTATCGGAAGATACTCTTAACCACTTAAAGGTGAGAAGTTTTGGGATCTTATTGGAAGTGAGCACAAAGGCAGACACTAAACATGATATCGGGCCTACTTGCCGTTAGGTATAATAAACTTCCCATCATACCTCTATGCTTAGTACTTTCTACGAATTCACCCTCTTAATCTTTGGTGAGCTTTGTGTCCGAAGCCATTGGATTTTTCATAGGTTTAGTATCTTCTAGTCCAAATTTCTTAAGCATTTCTTTAATGTACTTGATTGATTAAAGAATAATCCATCTTCTAATTGTTTTATTTGAAGTCCAGGGAAGAAATTAAGTTCGCCCATCATGGTCATTTAAAACTAGTCATTCATGATTTTAGAGAATTCATCACACATGTCTTGACTAGTTGATACGAATATAATGTCATCGACATATATTTGGACGATGATGATGTTTGATTCTTTCTTCTTAGTGAAGAGAGTGTTATCTACCATTCCCATTGAGTATTCATGTTTAAGAAGAAAAGCTTTTAACCTATCATACCAAGCTTTAGGAGCTTGCTTAAGACCATACAAAACTTTCTTGAGTTTATAAACATGCTCGGGTTTCTCAAAGTCAATTAATCCTAGAGGTTGTGCTACATATACCTCCTCATTGATGAAACCATTTAGGAATGCACTTTTCACATCCATTTGGAACAACTTAAAGTCTAACGCACAAGCATAGGCAAGTAATATCCTAATGGACTTTAGTCTAGCTACAGGTGCATAGGTTTCATCATAATCAATTCCCTCTTGTTGATTATAGCCTTGTGCTACTAACCTTGCTTTATTCCTAGATACAATTCCGTTCTCGTCTAATTTATTCCTAAATACCCACTTGGTTCCTATTATGGTCACGTACTTAGGTCTTGGTACTAACTCCCAAACATCATTAGACTTAAATTGATTTAATTCCTCTTGCATTGCGATGATCTAGCTTTGATCTTTCAATTCTTCGTTGACGTTCTTAGGTTTTATGATTGAGACAAAACAAGAGAAATTGCTTTTGTCTTGAGCTTGTGATCTAAGGGTTCTTTGGTTTAGATTTCCAATAACTTTGTCTAAGGGACGATTTCTAGATTATTTAATGTTGGTGGTTTCATCTATTTCTATGGTTTCATTCACATTATTGATCTCGAGATTTTTCATGTTATCTATGATGGCGTTTTCTTCATCTAAATCATCATCTACCAAAGGTGATGTTTTAGGTGGGGGAGGACTCTCATCGAAAGTCACGTTGAGTGATTCTTCGATAGCCATTTTTTCCTTATTGAGTACTATATAGGCTTTACTATTTTGTGAGTATCGTAGGAATACACCTTCATAAGACTTCTGGTCAAACTTGGTGAGATAGTCTTTGGTGTTTAGAATGAAGCATTTGCTTCCAAACACTCTGAAGTAATCTAGAGTAGGTTTCCTACCTCTCAAGATTTCATATGGGGTTTTTCCTAGGATTGGCCTAATGAGAATTCTATTAAGTATATATGTGGAGGTGTCTACGACATTACACCAGAATTTTTGCGGGATGGATTGTTCGTTTAGCATTGTTCTACTCATTTCTTGTAGTGTTCTATTTTTCCTTTCGACTACCCCATTTGATTGTGGAGTGCGTGGAACTGAGAAATTGTGAGTAATACCATTAGCATCACAATAGACTCCGAATTGCACTTCATTATCAAATTCTCTACCATGTTCTGTCCTAATGGAAACTATGGAACAACCTAGTTGATTTTGGATTTTCTTGCTAAATGTTTTAAATGCTCGAAGACTTCGGTCTTGTTCTTAAGAAATTTAGTTCAAGTGTACCTAGAGTAATCGTCCATTATTACTAAGGTGTAAAGATTTCCTCCGTAGCTCCGTACGGCGGAAGGACCGAAAAGATCCATGTGAAGAAGTTCTAGACATCTAGAGGTTGAGACTATATTCTTAGGTTTATGGCTAGAGTGAGCTTGTTTTCCAACTTTACAAGCGTCACAAAAATGTTGGTCAAACTTAAGTTTAGGAAGATTTCTAACTAAATCCTTAGAAGCTAATGATTGCAACAAACGCATATTTGCGTGACCTAATCTTCTATGCCACAAAGTAGAGTTATCGCTAACCGTAGCCAAACATATATTGTTACCAGATTTATTACTTATCTTCATGACATATAGATCACCTTTCCTAATGCCCTTAGCAATGACTTTTCCATCCTTAATGATTTCACTACCTTTTTTGGAAAAGATTACCTTACATTTATTGTCGCATATTTGACTAATGATTAAGAGATTAAAGCCTAAGTTATCTACATGTTCAACATTAGTGATAGTACGAGAGTTATGAGTGATCGTACCTTTTCCAATGATATTACCTTTTCCAATGAGTTTACTACCAAAAGCGACATTAACTCCGTTGCATGATTGATATGATGAGAATAGCTTACTGATAACATCAAATTAGCCTGATATTTTATATATCAAATTCCCGTGTTTATTGCCTCATTTATATAAATATGGTACTTAATTCGTTCATATTCGTTCATATTTGTTCATGTGTACATTTCAGGATAAATGAGGCGCTGGAGCGGAAAAGATACAAGAAAATGCCAAAAAGTGCAATAACGTATTCAGACGAAAGTTACGGCATAAGTGGCATGATGGACTTACGCCGTAACACATTATAAAGGACATTTTTCTAAGTATTATGAAGGTTACGCCGTAACTGATAATAGTGTTACGACGTAAAAATGTAACCGAGAGCTTTACGTCGTAACCTACTCTTGAGGTTACGCCATAATTAATATATGTGAAGGTTACGGCGTAACTTGGTGATTTAGTTACGCCGTAGAGAAATTTAAGGAGTGGATAAGTACAGGCTGGCGAAGACTTATGGCGTAACTTAGTGATTTAGTTACGTTATAATTAATAACTTGAGCGCGAAGGAGTTAAAGTCCAGGGGCTAAAAGCGGCAAGTTGGTACAAAGTTTATTTATTATAAGGACTGAAGATAATAATATGAAGAACGATGGAGGACTGAAAGCGTACAAATTCAAAAGTCAAATCAATATGAAATTGTAATTTCATACGTATAAATGAAGAAATAATGACACAAGGACTAAGAATGAAAGATGGCGCAAACTCAGGGGGCTGACGTGGACAAGCCTAAAGTTTATAATTAATACTCCCTCCGTCCCATTTTATAAGTTCATGTTTGAAAAGTCAAAGTCTTTTTCTCCATAGTTTGACCGTAATTATTTTTTTCGTGTTATGTAATACTTGATACAAAATATATATAATGATTTGTGTTTTAAATGTATTTTCATTGATGTACTTTTCATCAAGTATTACATAACACGAAAAAAAAAATAATTACGGTCAAACTTTGAGGAAAAAGACGTTGACTTTTCAAACATGGACTTATTAAATGGGACGGAGGGAGTATATAAAATGGACATTGTTCATACGTATGATTCATCTTTTGCATTGGGATCTGGTGTCGTACGAGGAAAAAGAAGAAAAGACAACGAGAGTAGGCGTTCCAATTAATTAAGGGGCAAACCCTTCGGGGTTTTGCCTTGGTACTCAACTCGGGGATTAATGGTATCGATTATAGCACGATTTGTAAATGATTCTTCAACTATTTTATTGATTTCAATTAATTATTTATTTGAGATTTTGTTGCGATTGATACTTATTATGCTTTAATCATTATTTGTCAATGTTTAATTGATGTAACATTCTTTGTTTTCTGTTTATTATTCTCTCTATATGTTTATCCCTTTAGTCATTCTATGATCCCCATGTTTTGGTAATGTGGATACTAGGTAGTATCTATTAGGATAGCTTGAATTGACCATAGGACCCTACCCGAGTAGGTTGCGAGGTATGGTAAGAATTGACCATAGGACTACCATTTCCTTGTGTGCGAATTGACCATAGGATCACCTACCTTTTGGAAATTTAAGAAATGCGAGACCATGATGCTACCCGAGGAACTGGGTGCATGTTGTGTAAGAATTGACCATAGGACTACACGACTCTGGTATTGGAATTGGTCTAAATTGATAGATGGCATTTAATGACTATGACTAGATTTGCAAATCTAGAAGTATAGGCTAGACAAATTGACCATAGGAGTCTAGTGACATTTAACAACCACATAGAGCATTCGTAGAATATTAATGAGAACTAGACCATTACAACTGTCATCCCCATTAGTTGTTCGCTATATAACCATCCCAATTGATCACGTTGAATTATTAAAATATAATCTATTAAACAAACTATAAAAACCTTTATTTATGTGACAATCATTTTAATTGGACAACTAGAAATCAACCATTCTTGGGACGACCTCGGTCTTACCATTCCCTCACTACATGCGACCGGGTACACTGCTCGTTAGTGCATTAGGTAGACCTTAGGTAGACGAAAAAAATATAAATATTAAAACCTTGTCAGAAATCCTGCATCAAGTTTTTGGCACCATTGCCGGGGAACGGTCTTTGTCTTTTCGGTTGTTTGATTGAAATTTATATTTGTTTTCCTCAGACTTGACCTACGACGTGACATGGTGATGATTGTTACGGCGTAACCTGTTCTGTTTAATTATATGATTGTTATCAGATTAAAGTTACGACGTAGTTAGTAATTGGACTTACGCCGTAACCAGGTCTGAAGCATTTTAAAATTTTAAATTGTTAGATATATCTCACTTGTTGCTCATATTTATGGTTTTTACACATTTAATGCACTAGTTTGTGGTAGTGTGCAGGTTGAGCAGGAAGAACAAGTTGAGATGTTCGTTGGCATGCCATGATGACGAGAGCAATGGACATGATTGGAGATGTCCAATTGATGTCAGATGATTATGAAGGAAAGAGTCTAACTTAAAGACTCAGGATTAAAAGAAAAGTGCTCGTAGGGAGACTACCCGTCCCTATCCTAGATTTAGTTTTTGTCTTTATTCTTTAAAGACCTTTTGGACATTTTGTAATATTTTAGGATTGTAGTTGGTTTGAATTGTTTGGAATAAATTTTTGTAGGTATCTACATCAATGGAGGTCCAGTGATGGAGCAAGATGTGCAATAGAGTTGGGACCAATCCGGGATTGATTAACAGAAGGACTTACGGCGTAACCCAGTCATAGAACTTACGCCGTAACCTTCCCCAGAATACAAGAAAAACTACAGGTTAACTCTTCAACGACGTAACCCAGTTATAGAAGTTACACCGTAATTTCCTCCTGTATGCAAAAATTGTTTTTCAAATACGTACATTCCATAACCTTGTATTAGTTTTTAAATGAACTTTGTGGGTGTGTTCCCTGTAAACCCTCACGAGACTTCACTCGTCAACTCGGGACACCGAGTGGTTTAAAAGGCTTGTTGCATACGCTAAATGCAACCGTGATTCCTACGAAAGTGAGTTAGGATTTATTTTTGTTTTCATTTTTTACATTTCGTGCTATTTTTCCTTTTTCCGGAGTTATGCTTTTTGGTATTAGTTTTCTTGTTAGCTAGACAGGTTCTAGGAAAATGGAAGTGGTGTTCATAGCTACAAAAAGCACTTCTTATCCGGATTAGTTGAGTGCTAGATGGTGGTTGATGGAGCTGGATGTTGCTCGAGGAGGCACATTTAAAGCATGTTACGAGAAGTGCCGTCTTTTGATCATACCGATCAAATCCAGGGGAGTTTTCCGTTCCATTTCTAACCCTTCTTATTTTTACTTTTTATGCTTAGTATGACCCAAGTGGGGGGAAGGGATTAGAAATAGACACCCACATGATTTTACTTGCCTTTATTTTTATAGTTTTTAGTGAAAAATGTTTCATCATTAAAATTTTGGCATGTTTTTCATTACTTAACTAGATTAATCTTAACTGAGCACACCTACCCTCTATTTCCATTGTGTAAGGATAAGCCTTTCCGTTTTCCCCTTATACATAAAATACCATTAAAATGAGTGTGCCGGTGGCTGTAGTAGACTTTAGAACTTGGCATTGTATAGCTTTTCAAGACCATTATAATGAGCATTGCACTGAGGCAACTTGGTGTGATCGGTGCAGCTAGGAAATAAGGCAATTTTAGGATTAACCCCAAATAGCCCATCCATTTATGTATTGTATATATTGACTTTTCACATCGATTAGTCAATCCCCCTGTAAAACCCTTTTGTTGCACTTATTATTAGTGCAAGATACCCCTAGTAAAACCGTCTAAGCCATTCTTTTCATTTTGTTCACCCAATATATGTTGTTTCGTTACACCTTTCGCCTAGCCTACCCTCTAGTTTCTTTATGTCCATGGTCCGAGCGCTGTTAGTCAATTTTGGTTTCGCCGGTGGAAGCCGCGGGTTTTAAATAAAGGGTTTTGGAAGAAAATCGGGTTTAGATGATAGTTGATCTCAAGTGGGGGGATTTTTTTTATGTTTGTATTGTTTTTATTTTTATTTTTATTTTTATGTATACCTTGTCTTGCATTTAAAAAAAATAAAAAAATAATAATAAAAAAATAAAATGCAAGCAAGCATTTGTTTATATGTCGTTTAGTATTGTGATTAGTATTCTCGCCTGTTCAACTGGCGCAGTTTTTACATATCCGTTTTGATGTATTTTTACGGATAAAATTAGAAACCCGTACATTTCTATCTTACCTTTCAATTTTGGTCAATATTTGTACAATGAGGGCATTGTACATCTCAAGTGGGGGGAAGGGAGATAGAAATATTAGATTATATGGTTTTTGGTCAAATATGTGCTAATTTTACCCAATTTTTAAAAAATTTAAGAGCACATAATTTTTTTTTCATTAATGATGAATGCCGAGTTAATGCATCTTACTCGCCTAGTTTATGGAGATTATGAGGCACTACACTACATTTATATGCATTAACTCGTGTATTGGAGATATTGAAGACCCCTTGACTCTTAACCCTCGGTTTTTTGCTATGGGATTGAATGCGACTAACGACGGGGCGATTGTAGACTTTAGGAATCTATTTGTTTCATGTCTTTTTGTTTACACCCATTAAATGTTTTCCCATGTCCTATCCTACCCTTTAGTCATGAATCATGCTTAGGTGAGGGAAAAAGCAGTCATTGATGTCTTGGCCATGGATTTGGTCATGTATCGATGGTCTTTTTCGAGCGATGGCACGTTAGTAATGACAAAATAACCCCGTAAGCCTTATTGTTGTGTCAATCCACTTGCCTTTTGGAATAGCTGCATCTATAGACTCCAGTGGTGGAGATTAGTATCTTTGTCAAGCCTATGATAGAATTCTTGCCATGACTGAGCAGTTGCGATCACCCAAAAATAAACACATAGATTAGTGAGAGTGAGAGTGTGATTTCAATTCCCTTTTCGTGAGGTGCTTGGTTTGGAAATTTCTAGCTTAGGTGATTTTTAAACTCATATCTTCCAAGACATCTTGGAAATATCTTTTTAGAAATAATTTAAAAGGTTTACCTGAGGGCAAGTAGATTTCAAGTGGGGGATATTTGATAACATCAAATTAGCCTGATATTTTATATATAAAATTCCCGTGTTTATTGCCTCATTTATATAAATATGGTACTTAATTTGTTCATATTTGTTCATATGTACATTTCAGGATAAATGAGGCGTTAGAGCGGAAAAGATACAAGAAAAGGCCAAAAAGTGCAATAACGTATTCAGACAAAAGTTACGGCGTAAGTGGCACGATGGACTTACGCTGTAACACATTATAAAGGCCATTTTTCTAAGTATTATGAAGGTTACACCGTAACTGGTAATAGTGTTACGGCGTAAAAACGTAACCGAGAGCTTTACGTCGTAACCTACTCTCCAGGTTACGCCGTAATTCTCAGCAGAATGCTTGGTTGCAAATGTTTGGCCTAGATCATGTGTATATCTTATTATTCTTTTGCAGAGGCAATGGCCTGGAAAATATGGAGTTTTACCAAAACTATTTCGTCCAATTATGCTTCTGTTAAAGCCGTTGGTTCAGTTCGTTATGCTTCTTTGGTTCCTTTGTGTTAAAATAAAGGCCCCTGATGTATTTATAGTGCAGGTGAGATCGAGTTTTATGCATCACCTAATTGCAGTAATCTCAAACTCTATTATAAGTCTTGATAGATTGAATTTATGTTTCAAATTTGTGCAGAATCCACCTTCTGTTCCAATTTTGGTCGCAGTAAAGTGGGCCAACTGGCAGAGGCGTTCCTCCATGATCATTGATTGGCATAACTTTGGATATACTTTGCTAGCATTATCTCTTGGCAGAAGTAGTCGTTTTCTATCAGTATATCATTGGTAAAAACTATATCCGTTAATTATTAGTGTTTAATAGGCTAATAGCTAGAGATATTATGTATGCCATGCTAATATTGAAGTTTCTAGGGTTGAACTACATTTTGGGAAGATGGCAAATGGATCTCTATGTGTCACGAAGGCTATGTAACATGAGTTGGAACAAGTTTGGGGAATCAAGTGAGAGGGTTAGCCTTAAGTTCTTTTTTCACTACTGCTTTAGTCACATGATAATTGCAAGCAACAATTGTTTGGTACCAAAGTTAAATATGCAATTTTCATGGTACAAATTGAGTTGTAATGGTTGCTCATGTTTATTGGCCACTTCTTTGACAATAAATCTCATGCGCCCCATTTTTTTTTTAATATGTAGAGCTACTGAGCGAATGCTATATGTCGGGCATGTTTCCATCCATCATCAAGGTTCAACAAAATAATCTTTATTTTGGAGTTCCTTCTATTGTGGCAATTATAAACTTCTTAAAAGATATTTTTTTTTATTTGATTAGGATAATGATTGCTGCTCTATCGAATTTATCGATTATGGAAAACACTTTGTTCTATTTTGGAGTTCCTTCTATTGTGGCAATTATAAACTTCTTAAAAGATATTTTTTTTTATTTGATTAGGATAATGATTGCTGCTCTATCGTTTCTTCTTGACTACGAAAAAATTGAACAAGAAGGTGATAGTGATGAGTCCGATGATGAAGAAGAAGCAGTCCATCAATCCCACGTGGTTGTGAGTAAAGAGGCTATTTACAAGGTCAAAGCAAACAAGAAGAATAACTAATATCTTAATATCATTTTTATAGGTAACAATTGGTTTCTTTTCCGGTGACTTTAGTTTGGTTCTAAATTTTTGTTTTTATCAAAATAGGCGAATAACACAGGGACGACATCCAGCAAAAAGAAAAAGAAAGCAAAGTTGCAACGTGTAGTTCGTAGCATGAAGAAGCAGCAGCATATTTCATCATACCGTGATAGTAACTCTAACTATTATTCGCCTTTGAACTCATTAAAAGACCCTCAGGTGTGTATAGACAGACACTCCTTTTATTTATAATTTATTTATACTTATTTCTGTAAAGAACGAAATTACATGTCTTGAGTTGTGTTCTTTTACAGGGGTTTGCTGAAAAGCTGTTCTCACGACTTCAAACATGCAGTGAACGGTTCAAGGTAGTTATTTACTGTCTCATTTAGATTGGTTATTAGGTTATTGTTAAATAGAATTACCATGTTTAATGATCTGGCTATGACATGCTTCTCTAAGTTAAAAGTTACAGAAATATGTCTTTTGTTTATGCAGGCACGAGCAGGTATCACTGAGGTACATTTTCTTCTTTTGAATCCAGTTGACAAGCAAACAGCAAGAACATACATCGATCAAAGTGGAAATTGGCACAGAGTGAGCAAAGGAGCACCTGAGCATGTCTGTAATTTCTATTACTAACTGAACCTAATTTTCGTTTTGTTCCTATATGCAAATGACATCTTAAAACCTCTCAGATTGTGGAGACATGCAACTTAAAAGACGAAGACAAGAACAAAGTGTTTTCCATAATAGATAAATTTGCTGAACGTGGTCTTCATTCTCTAGCTGTTTGGGAATAAGTAGGTTTCTTATTCCTTTGTCATTACATTGGATCTAACCAATCAGACCATGGTTTTATTAATTTGACACTAATGATTGCGTTTTTCATTATATAGTCGGTACCCGAGAAAAAAAAGGAGAACCCTGGAGGTCCATGGGTGTTTATCGGTTGTATTACTTCTATATGACCCTCCAAGGCATGACAGTGCTGAAACCATTTGACGTGCACTACACCTTGGATTCAATGTCAAGATCATTGGTGATCAGCTAGCTATCGGCAAGGAAAGGGGTCGCAGGCTTGGAATGGAAACTAACATGTACCCATCTTCCTCACTTCTTGGTCAATACAAAGATTATCTATCGCACATATCCCAATTGATGAACTTATCAAGAAGGCTGATGGTTTTGTTAGAGTCCTCCCTGGTAAGCATTAGATACTCACTTACTGTGGCAATGGGCCATCGGGAAACGAGTCAAAATGAGTATTTTTTGCACCCACCTTTAAAATTGTGCGATAGAAAAACTTACTGTGGCTCAAGGTAAAATAGCATTATAAATAATAAAATATTGCATGTATACATTATACAATGGCTCAAGAAACTTAATAGTCATTATTCATTACAGCTGTTTTGTAGGACTAAGAAAGATATGTTCCGTGCACCTCAAATCTGCTTCATTGATTTCTCAACGCTTGATGTTTCACTCTCGCGCAATGTAATCTTCGTTCTCTACATCTGATCAATCTTATGTTTTAATTTTGAAGGTAATATATAGCCGAATGTATGCTAAGTTAAGGTTTCAACGACATTGGCATAAGTTTCAATCCTATTTATATATTCTATGTTTTAATTTTGCAGATAATATATAGCCAAGTATATAGCATAAACATGTGTTTTGTTGTTTTTGTTTTTTTAAAAGGTTGTGGAAGTAAGTTCAAAAGATACGGTCTCAAAATCTATTAGTCTTAAACGCTGGAGTAGTTTGCAAAGTTCTTAGGTTACATTTAATTGCAAGTCTATTGGTTCATCAAATAGACGAATACTAATAAACGTCAGTTAGATGGGTTAATCTAAGGGCAGAATTCTATGACTATTTGGCAATACAATTACTTTTACCATGTTGGTTAAAAATGGTAAGGGATCGGGTAGGTGATACTAGATAACAGTAAGATAGGTGTATGGCGATCCTTCTTTTCTTCTGAGTATGAGGCAATACATGTTTTATAAAATGCTATTCATAACCCATTTAACATTTCTATTCTGATATTAGTGTGAGTTCTTATATAAATCACTGCTTGAATTTTTCGCAGCCTGTAAGAAGCCCTGTGACTATCAGTTTCATTTCATTTTCTTTTTATTTGAAAGGTTTTCATTAGAAGGAGCAATCTAACATATGTGGTAATTGATGGTTTGATTGATGCAGGTTGCTTAGACAAAATGCAACAAGA
>CP139504.1:86050824-86056846 GCA_021014915.2 Artemisia tridentata subsp. tridentata
TCTTCCTAAAAACTAAAGGACCCTCAAATGGGTCTAACTTGGTATCCCTAGCCAAAAGTTGTTCTATAGAGTTTGTTTTGTTCACAAATTCCTCCTCTAAATAGAACGGGCAGTGAGGTCCAATGAAATCTCCATTAATCCAAGGGCCATATCTTGATGGTTTCCTATCCATAGCTACCCAGTGAGGTGTTTGTTCCTCATCATCATCATAGGCAGGCTTTTTGACATCATAGGTTGACCTAGTATCACCTTCTCCTACAGCTATTTTGGATATCTTACAATCAATAATAGCACTAGCGGTGGCTAAGAATCCTCTTCCTACTAGAAATGGGCATGTAGTGTCACTAACCATATCAAGGACATGGAAATCCGCCAAAATAGTTAATTTCCCTATATGCACTAACATGTCCTTTATTATCCCTACCAGATAAGCAACACTTCCATCCGCTAAACCGATTACCGCTTCCGTTTCTTCTAAATTCCCTAAGTTGAGGGTTCTATAAAGGGACAACGGAAGTAAGTTAATACTTGATCCTAGATCGGCTAATGTATCAAAAGCTTTGGAATTCCCAATCTTGCATGGTAAAACAAATATTCCCGGATCATCTAACTTTTTAGGTAAATTGTTTTGAACAAAAGCGGTCCCATTCTTTCTTAACTTAACCTTCTCCTTATATTTTTCCAAAAGGGAAGTGTAGTACGGAGCACGAGCCAAAACATCAAGAACCGGACGTTCAAGGTGAAGTTCCTTGAATTCATCATCGAGATTAGGGTTGAATTCTTGTTTGCATGGTGTTTCAATTACTTGGTTAACCGACAAGTTATTGGGTGTTTTGTCTTCTTGTTCTTTTTGAACAACTTGAGTTTGCTTGAAACACGTGTTCATTGCATTTACCGAGTAACATTGAGGACTTGGAACTAGGAGACGAAACCAATGAGATGGAGTTAACATTTAGTTTCGGGTTCTTGAAGGTGTCACTTGGGAGTGCTCCCAATACTCGATCATTGAGAACCTTCGACATGTTGTCAATTTTATTGGTCGTCTCGCTTTGTTTTTGTCTGAAATCGGCTTCAAACTTGGTCAAACGAGCTTCTTGAGATGCCATGAAATTAGACATTAACCCTTCAAAATTGTTGGAGTTGTTGGGAGGGTTATTGTTAAATGTACGGTTCGAGGACGAACCGTTTGGTTGAAAACGATCAGGTGGATTGGAAGAATTGTCTTGAGATGCGTTTTGGTTTTGTTTCCACCTAATGTTCGGGTGATTTTTCCAAGACAGGTTGTATGAATCACCATAAGTGTTTTGCTCGGGTTTGAAAGTGAACCACTTGTCTCCCGCTCCGTCGGTACGCGAGGATGCGTAGTCTGCAAAAGCTTGTTCGTGAAGTTCCGTGCAATTACGAGTGTCATGGGGACCACTACATAATTCACACGAAGAAGTGATTTTGTTCACTTGACTTGAAGGTTTAGGAGCTTCGTAGGATTTCATGAGAAACTTTACTTGGTCTTCAAGTTCCATGATCCTACGGTTGGGAATGCTTGAGTTATTCGAAGGCAAGGATATTGCCTTGACCGTTTTGCTCAACTCGCGGGGGTCATTCCAACATTCGTTGTCATAGAGAGCAAGATCTTCTATGATTCCCCACGATTCTTTCGCATTCTTGTCACGTAGCTTGCCACCGGCCGCTTGGTCAATGGTTTGCCTTGTGGATTGATTGACATGATCATAGAAGATTTAGATTTAAAGCCAAAGATCAATGCCATGATGAGGGACTTTTTGGAGAAAGTCCTTGAAACGACTCCACGCTTCATAAAGAGTTTCACCTAGACATTGTTGAAACATCAAGATGTCATTCCTTAGCTTGGTAGTTCTCTCCGGTGGAAAAAATTGAGCGAGGAAACGAGAAGTGAGATCATCCCATGATGTGATGGATCCCGCAGGTAAACGCTCAAGCCATTGACTAGCTTGGTCATGTAGAAAGAATTGAAAGAGACGCAAACGCGTTGCCTCTTGAGTGCCAACATCAAGGTCTATCGAATCTACAATTTTAAGGAAATCCTTGAGATGTTGGTTTGGATCTTCGGAACGAAGTCCATGGAATGCACATTCGCTTTGCACCAACTGGATGGTGTCGGATCGCAAGGTAGACACATTGGCTCTTTGGGGGATCTCAATGGTGTTTTGATAGCCTTGGTGGCTACGTTGGGAGTACTCACCAAGAGTACGGGCTTGAGGTGGGTCTTGGTGTGGTTGGTGTTGGTGGGGTTGCTCTTGGTGTGGTTGGTTGATGGGGTCTAGGATACCTTCATTCACCATGGTGGCAAATGAAAAGGATTACGAACAAAAGGCACAAAGAAAAGATAGACCAAAGAAAGCTACAAAAAAGAAAATAAAAATCTCACTTGATAGGAATCGAGTGAGTAGACCTAAACGAGATAGAAATTGAACCTAAACAATAACTATTCCTCGGCAGCGGTGCCAAAAACTTGATGCGGGATTTGTAGGACCTCGCAAAAGGTTTTACAATCCTCCAGGCAGTGTACCTGATCGTTGTAGTGTAGTATAGGTAGGTCCGTGGGATTGATCGTTCTCTAGGGGAATAGTGTCGTTAGGTCAAGATGTATGACGAGATGGGTCTAGAGGTGACGGATGATCCTTTTTGTCTTTTTATTATTTTTATGAAAGCAAGTAAAAATCTCAGTTTCGAAGGAGTGGGCGGAATTAGTTGCAAGTCAACTAACCCAAAAACTATTAATTATAAAATTAATTAAAACTAATTAAAACATAAAATAAAGTGGTGACTACTTATGAGAGGAAAGTGTGTTTACTTAGATATAATTACTCCCTAGTTATCTCCTACTGATTTGTTGAATTGTCACGTCATTGTTTTAGTTGAAGCGTTGTATTCCTTAATATTGGTCGTGGGGAGGTACCGAAGTCCCCAACTCTATGAGCTTTAGTCTCCCCTAAATCCCTTAAAGTCTATTAAGTTATCAAGGATCTACAAGTCGCAACTCACGCAATAAATAAAACGAGAAAAAACCAATAATGCACACTACGGTTGCGTTTCTAAGAGTTCAAGCAAGTTACATATAAGAGGTTAGCCAGTTTTCTTAGCCTAACGCGAGGCAATCAACTAAACAAGAGACAACAAATCAATATTCAATAACTAGGTTTCACTAGATCTAAGCAAACACAAATAAACTTAAGCTACCATGTTAAAACAAAGAAAAGATAAACAAATAATCAAACGATACATAGACATAACGAATGATTAAAGGGATAACTTATCTTTATTGAAACATGAAGTATAAAGGCTATAAAAGCCTTAAAATGGCATTAAAAATCATCTAGGGTTTCCGTCTCCAAAGTGTTACACGAATTAAAGAAAAATTACGAAAGTATATATAAGTTTACAAGGCTGACGCCGTCAGCTCGCCGCATCTAGGGTTTCATCTTGTGCAAGTCGCCGTTATGATGGCGTTTAGGATTGGCATGAGGCCGTCACTTGTTATTTCTTTTGGGTCATCTCTTTATAGCTTAAAACGTGACTCCCTTCTTCATTTTGTACCTGACGGCGTCAGGTTGTAGAAACCTTGAAAATTCTCTGAGGCGTCACTTGATAAACTTGAACCAAGAATTCCAGCATCATAAGCAAGGGACGGCATCACCTTATAGCTTGTGATGCCGTCAGATGTCCAAGTTTGACAGGTTTTTTCGCGACTTCATCATTTTCTTCACTTTTTTGTCCAAATACGTGCCGATTTCCAGATTTCTCGTCCCAAGTACCTAAAATACAAAAAGAAACGATTTGAGGCAATATTTGATCAAATTTATTCGATTTTGAGATTAAATGACCCCTTAAAAAGGTACCAAATAAATCCTTATCATTGCACATGCACACACTGCAAACATAATGTCAAGTCTTGAAGAAGTAAGATACATCAATGAACTAATCATTGATCTATATAGATGAACATCCACTTCTTCACCATCTTCATCCTTGAGCAGAGGCTTTCTAGTTTCCATTGCTGAGCTTGCTGTCTTGACATCTGTATACCCAAACTTCTTTAAGATTTCAGCAACATACTTATCTTGACTGATAAATATTCCTTCCTTAGTATGCTTCTCTTGTAATCCCAGAAAGAATGTAAGTTCTCCTATAGAACTCATCTGAAATTTCTCATGCATCAACTTCTCAAACTCAATGCATAGCTCCTTCTTTGTTGAACCAAAGATGATATCATCCACATGCACCTGGACCAGCAAAATATCATCTTTGTGCCTTTGGATGAATAAGGTCTTGTCAATCTTTCCTATGTGAAACCCATTGTCTAACAAATATGTTGACAAGGTTTCATACCATGCTCTAGGAGCTTGATGTAGCCCATATAGTGCTTTTTCAACCTTATAAACTCTATCAGGAAAATCTAGATCTTCAAGTCTTGGTGGTGGATAGACATACACTTCTTCTTCAATCTTCCCATAGAGAAAAAGCACTCTTGACATCCATCTGATACACCACAAAGTCTTTAAATGAAGCATAAACTAAGAATAGCCTAATTGCTTCAATTCTTGCAAAAGGGGCAAAGACTTCATCATAGTCAATCCCTTCTTCTTGTGTGTACCCTTGAGCTACCAATCTTGCCTTATTTCTTACCATAATTCCTCTTTCATCTTTCTTGTTCCTGAAAACCCATTTTGTACCAATAGCCCTCTTTCCATTAGGTAACTCCCCCAAAGTTCAAACTTCTTGTAACTTGAACTATAGAAGTTCTTCTTGCATAGCCTCTATCTAACTTGGATCATTTAATGCTTGAATCACCTTTTTGGGTTCTACTTGTGATAAGAAACAAGCAAACAAATAATTTTGAAGATCTTTATGACTGTTTCTTTGTTTAAGAGTTCTGACAAACAGTCATTGTTCTCAAATCCTTTGACATCTTCCTTGTTTGTACAGCTGAATGCACATCTCCAATCACTTGAGTCATAGGATGATTTTTATGAATTCTTGTTGTTGGAATAGGACTGACTAGAATTGTTGGATCCAAATTGTTTATGTCAGCCTCTTTACCAGCATCTTCTTCATCACTATCAACCCATACTTCTTACAAAGGAGGCATGTCTGGATCCCATGGAAATTCACTGCTTTTATTTCCATCACCAGTATTAACTTCTGTGTTATCAGCAGTAACAGATGAACTAGCAGTATTAACATTATTAGTGTTGTTTCATTTACTAACAGTATTAACATCATTAATGTTGTCATCTTTATCATTCTTCTCTTGATCATCACATTCAGTTTCTTTCCTTGGTTCATCATCAACCTTCTTTTCATCATCACTGGCATCTTCATTATCACTTGAAGATTTGACTTCATTTTCTTGAGAACTCTTTGGATCTTGAGTTGAGAATGGTGGATCAGCAGTCCATAATGGTAGCAAGATATACTTCTTTGCAGGTTCTGTCTCCTTACTAGCTTGACCTGCATCATTATTTGCTTTTGTACCTGCAAAACCATTAGACTGTGTACCTCCAGAAACTGGCTCATAATTCATTGTTTTTGTTAGTGCATCAATATAAACAGCCAGTCTGGTCCACTACCTACAACATTAGGTGTACTCTCACTAAACCTAATATGCAAGTTCTCTTCCACTGTCCTTGTTCTACTATTGAATACTCTAAAGGCTTTGTTATTCAGAGAGTATCCAACAAAGAAACCTTCATCAGCCTTACCATATAATTTTCCTAAGTGATCTATGGTATTGAGAATAGTAACAGGACACCCAAAAGGTCTCATAAAACTTAGAGTTAGTGTTCTACCATAAAAATGTTCATATGGGGTCTTGTTATGAGACTTAACAACTAACACTCTATTTTGCACATAGCAAGCAGTATTAACTGCTTTCTGCCCAAAAAGTAGTTGGTAACTTAGAATCAGCTAGCATAGTCTAGCAACCTTAATTAGTGTCCTATTTCTCCTCTCAGCAACTCCATTTTGTTGAGGAGTTCTAGCTACA
>CP139504.1:86056946-86069104 GCA_021014915.2 Artemisia tridentata subsp. tridentata
GTACTCCCGATCCTCGTTTGGTGTTCTATCGGTAAATATAATGTTTTCGTTGCAATTTAATTTTTTTTCTTAACTTGTGAAAATAAGTCCAAATGGCCTCGCAAAACTAGTCGTGAAATATTGTACGTTAAGTGTTAGTGACTAAACTCGTCGTTTTCGAAAAACCTTGTAACAATGTCCAAATGTCGTTTTCATTTTACTTTTGATCATACGCGTCTTGATTAGTTAGAAAATCGGCTATCAATGTTATGGCTTGTAAAAAATACTAGTTTCTACACATAGAAAATATTTCTATTAGTGCTGTCAAAAATAAAGTAGAGTTCGTCGGGTTCAAACGTGTATATCTTGGTCGTTATAAGCTCGTTTTCTACGTTCTTTATATCCACGGATTCGTCATAACATGAACTAAACATAATCTCAGTAGCTCGGCTCTCCTAGATCACGTCTAATGCCTCGTTTGGTCCTTTAATGTTCGGCAAACAGCATGCTTAATTTCAGAAAATTTAGTTTTCGTCGTCTAACTTGTAAAAATCATATCTCCTTCGTTATAAGTCGGTTTTTAGTGATTCAAGCGGCCACGGTTTCTTTTTTGAAAGAAATTTCTAAATTTGAAGGCCAAAATAGTTCAAAAGTGACTGAAATTTCCAGATTACACGATTTTGGACAGTAGCTATTTTAGATTGTGAAAAACTCATTTCCTTGGTTCTAAACTTGATCATATCACCTCAAATCAACTCTACAAGTTCTCAAATCCTACCATACACCTTCTTAGGGTGTCATGGGATCTTAAACATCACCAACCTTGGTGGATCTCATGTGCTTACTAGTAAAAATTATAGATCTAGTGTTAAAGATAAGTTATGAGTAAAGTGGTATAAATAACATAAGTAAGTTGCATTTTTAACTAACAATACTTGAAAATACATAAACATATGAATCAAATGAAAGTTTGAAAAGATATAAAATATACTTGAAGCTTACTTGAGTATATGTGGTGTTTTGATGAGGAAAGTATAAGAAACCTAGGGTTTTTATCACGAAACCCTAACTAGTGATGTAAATAGAGCTTGATTATGACTTGATCTTGCAAAGTTTATGGATTTTGTTGGTGTTTTGGGTTTGGCCGAGCAAGAGAGGAAGAAAAGAGAGAATATGTGATCTATTTTGCTAGTTGGTAATGGAAGTAAAAGTGTTATAAGAATTAAATCAAAAGACAATAAAACATTGGCATTAAATGAAGCATGGCCTAAGTAAGAAAAGAAATGCAATGAGGATGTGGGGGGCGGGGGGCGGCATGTATGGAAGAAAAAGAAGAAAAGAATGGCTAGTGTAAGATATTGTCTAAACTTGGTGTGTATTAGTGTAGTTTGATGTATACATTAGGTGTTATCGGGTACCAAGTTAACTAAAAATAAAACGTGACGAGTTAAAATAAAATACGACGAAGTTGTAAAAATCGTAAAATCAAGTTACTGATAAGAATCGGGTGTCAGAAAAATTATCGGATTAAAATATTGCAAACCGACGGAGTTATAAGCTCCTAACGGAAAATATAGCAATTGATTTAAAAATACCGGGTAAAGTAATAATATAAACTTTATTTCATTATAATTAGCATGAAAATATATTAGGATCATAGTCGGGAGTACTGAGTATAATGTTAGTAGTAATAACTGAGTGGTAACGTTAAATAAATATTTAAACATACGATAATGAAAATCACACAAACCCGTGCATGACCTAACATGATAACGATGTTACTGATGATATGTAGACTACTCTAGTCTATATGACGTGTCTTAACTGATGATGCATGAATACGCAGCTAAACCATACTGGTTACGCGAATTTGAATACCCATAAACTAGGTTTATGAAATGATGAATGATGATTATGAATAGTGAATTCCCTCCGGGAATGAATAGTGTCACGTGAATAGTAAAAATTTTGATGACTTCTCGGAATCTCAAACTGACTCCGAAAATGATGAATAGTGAAATGTGAATAGTAACCAATGAAGAGTAAGAACCCCAAAAATGCGAATTGTGACAGTAATTTAAACCGACTTCCATGTTGAATTAAACCATTTGGATAAGGAAATCAGAAAAACCAAAACCCTAAGAACCCTAAAAATTGACTTACTTCCTTTTCTGCAGCAGATTCTTAAAAAAATTATATCTTTTAATTGAAAGCTCAGATTAAAGATCCCTCCGGTGAGAATATACCTTGATGTGTAAGGAACCTTCAGTTAAAATTTTGTTAAGATCCAACGGTTAACGAATAAGATATACCCTTTTTACCACAGCATTGCAGAAAACTACGAAAATTAAACCAAAGTCGATTTTCTTCTTCTTTCTTCGACAAATAAAACCTTGTAGATCCTAGATCAAGAGCCCCAAGGCTCTGATACCAATTGATAAGAATCGTTTAGACTCAACTAGGATATATAATAACAAAGATAAACAATATGCACAACGGAATAATCAAAACACTTTGTTATTAACAAGGTTTTACATATACACACTACAATTCTATTCGATCACAATAGAATGTGTTACCTAACTATAACAAGGATTAATAATATTGATCTTGCAGTGTTGAACCGATCCCAAGTGGTGGAATCAGTGGTGTTTTCCTAACACATGACTGAAACACACTAAAAAACTCACCCCCTTAATCTCTTTATATAAAGAGATATTAGGGTTTACAAAGACTCCTAACTTTATTAGGAAACAAATCTTCCCAACTTTTTTTCTTTATCTTTCAAGTCCTTGTAGTTTCATCTTGCGTCATTCTTCTTTTATTGTTTTGTATTTATCAACTCAATATAAATCCCAACAAGAGATAATACGAAGGTCAGATAATAATAATGAATCAAGGAATCAAAATCGGAATGGCCACGAGCGTGTCTAAACGAGATACTCGAATAGACTAAATAATCACATAATCTCATATATCCGTCAAATCGTATGTGTACCTGGAGGAGAGACCTCCAGAATACCAAATGGAGTAGCTAGCTCCCAGAAGTGAGGGGGTGCGAGGTACGCACAAATCAATCACTAACAAAACGAAACAAAATGCCTAGGATGCATCCATACGCCCCCTGCAAAACAAATCATATATATACACATGCTCGTGACAAGTATATACACATATCATAATGGCCAAGTGATCACATATCATATCATATCAAATGGGGACGATGTGGACTAATCACACCGCCATAGATAGTGTCATGCCATTGGTGCCATCAATGACATGGCCATGGTACCTCCATGGCTAGTTAGCTCGGGCAACTGAACAGAAAAAATCATATCAAAACATATCCATAATCATATCATATCCAAACAGATCATATCAACAGAACGAAATCAAATCAAAGCAAATGATATCAAACGAATATCATGGCAAACGAATAGCTAAACAAATATCAAATCAGATGATCATATCACAGCGAATCATATCAAATGGAATCATATCAAATAAAAATGAATCAAAGTCAAGGATCGAGAAATCACGATAAACCTTTACTGAGAAAAGGTATAATATCTGTACCTCAAACCGCAAATGAAACCATATCAGAAAACACAAGGATCGAAAGTTACTCCTTCTTCAGCGAATCTACACGAATTAATGATCGTCTTATTATTTAAGAACCATTTCATAAGTTGTTACTGATTCAGCTCTTATTGTTGTTCAGATTGACATATTAGGTTTCCTGCTATTTATAGCAACTTTCTATATTTAGTAACCTTCCAAAATTAGTAGCTTTCCATAATTAGTAACTTTCCAGATTGAGTAACTTTCCATAATTAGTAACTTTAGGGTACCATTCTGAATCAATCAATTTTATGTTTACCAATGAAAATAAGTTAAATATAGGGTTTAGAATGTATTTTACCAAATTAGGGTTCATATGTTTAAAATTAGGTTTAGGACTTATAGTTACTGAATTAGAGTTTATATAGCAATTCTAGACTAGTTTCTTACGATTTTTCATGCCTGTCATTTAAGCTCACAAAAATTCTGAAATAATTATATGTGATTCCCATATTAGTCTAGTGTCTCCAAGAATTTTTATAGATTTTATTACCAAGCACAAGTACTGATTCAAAAATCATCTTTCCAGACCTACCCAGAAAATTAACTGCAGATACACACAGAAAGTTTGCCTTTAATTAACCTATTTCGACACTTCAGAAAAATCCACAACAATTCCAGGAACTCACACATAACTTAAATATCACCCCTGTAAAAGGATAGCTCTTAACTCCGTGTGGTTTGAAAAGGAAAAAATAAAAAACATCGACTGATTTTAAGTTCCCAAAAACTCAGATTTGACACATGATCCCATAAAATTCAAAAACATGATCAATACAACTCCAATTCATTCCAAACCAATTGGAAAACTTAATTAGATATTAAACTAGGTTTACAAGCAAAGATCCAGTATTAGAAGCTTAAGAAACTCACGTTATCAAGCACACATATTCCGATTACAAAACAGTCCCGTTTCAAAACCCGTTTAAAGCCATCGTATAACATGTTTACTTTATACCAACGCACAACGAGGACTATATATTCCATAAGACCCGTTTTAAAAACATCATGTTAACACATGTTCATAATCATTTTACCACCAACCATCACAATCTCATAACAAATCCTAACCTAGTCCGATTTTACAAAACATAACCTAGGTTACACTTTTCACTAACCAAAACAACCCTAACCCCTTTTTTTATCCTTATAATCCGATTATTATACCTATTCATATACATACGTTCAGGCTGATTATATCACTTGATACATACACGCATTACAGGTCCTACGAATCATCATACATCAAAGAAAATAATACCATACGAAACCTATTATATACACGTTTTCTTTATGATTTTATGTGACCTTATATTCATATGTATTTTCATGTTAATTAGTATATTAGGTTAGGTATATTTCAGATCGTATAAACACAAGGACAGCAAAAATACCTTCGGACGATATCACAACTTATCAAGGACGAATCATAGAACCAAAAACCAAAACCCTTTGAACCTTCTTCACTTCTATCCTTGTCGACTTCTGATTATCATATACAAGAGGATCGGTTATTGTTTTGCTTGGTGTGTGTACTTTTGTTTTCAAAGTGTCGAATGGGAGAAAGGTGGGGTGAATACCGTTTAATAGGAAAAACGATTTGAGAGTTGTTATCATTAATTGGGTCATGTGATTTTAGGTAAGTTAGGAGTAATTGGGCCGAAAATTATGGAGATGATTAAGGGTGATTAGTACTGAAACATATGAGGTGATTAATAGAGTGATTATCAATTAATGTTTCCTTATTTCGAATTTTAAAGTGTGTGTACAAAATAATAATCCCAGTCGGTCCAAACAACATATTAAACGTGTGATGTTTTTGCTTATAATAATTAGGTTGTGACGATTTCCTTATTACGCATACTTTAGGTTTCCACGTTTCAAAGTTTAAATTATAACGTATAGTGTAGATATTAGGTTAAGTCGAATCGATCGTTTAAAAGTTATTTCTGAAATTTAGGTCTTTATACCTCATCTTCACAAATGTACCCTTTTTGAACTTAACAGATGAATGGTAACAATCTTTCTCATGTCTCTCCAATAATCATTATAGGGCGAGAAAGCCATATCAAGACCATTGTATGTTAACTTTTATTGGGAAACCGATGATGGCCTACTACAAGAGATAACATCTCGAGTTTTCAAGACTTCTTTTGCTAGACTTTCTGAAGAAACAGCAGTAGATGGGATAAAACCGAAGCGAATAAATAAGATTGGACCATAGGATTTAGAGAGGTTCCATAGAGAAGTATGCAGGCTTGAACTATCAATTTGTTGCAAGTTTCAAATGAAGGGTAGTCTACGAGGGCATGGCGGATTGAGCTGCTCGATTGGTTTTTGTTAATTTTCCGTAGAAGGTAGATGAGATATATGATGGGAAAGAGCAAAAGGATATACAGAAAAAGGATGCCATTATTGGAATTGTAGAAATCTGAGAGAATATAGAAAATATATTATTCAGATTCACAAAATAATGAACCTTACAAAATATTAAATAGACTACAAAACTAACCTAACCTTAGTAACTAAATGGGTCAAACCCAACGGGCTTGTGGGACTTTATTATCTAACACCTCCTCTCAAACTCGCAATGCTGCAGGGTAAACATTGAGAGTTTGTCAAACATAAAATAAACTAAAACTGAAAAACAAACGAAAGCAGTGTCCCGGAGTGCAAACTCGTTGCTAGACAGAGTCTCAATCCGATGCAATCCAAAAGAACCAGGTGCAGATGCAGACAGGTGTAGAGCACAAAGCAACTAAATACGGAGATAAACGAGAGTAGAACAGGCAGACAGACAGATAAAGATTCAGACAGGCAGGTTCAGACAAAGGAAGGAAAAACCAGGCAGAACCAGATGCAGAACCACGTGTGAAACCAGATGCAGAATCACGTGCAGATCGAGACAGGTTGATGCGAACAGGCAGATTCAGGCAAACAGGTGCAGACAGACATATTCAGACAAATCGATGACAGATAAAAAGCAGGCGAAACCAAATGCAGAACCACATGTATCTCCAAAAGATGAATAACAACTACTTTCGATCATGTTGTCGAATTCCAATTAAACCAGTCGCAAATTAATAGATCAAACAAAATGAAGAATAATAAATCTCTCACGCAAACCAAGGACTAAATCAAAAACAAATCCAACCAAATTCATAATAATCCTCACGTACCTTTAATTGCGTAACCGACCATCATCAAATAAAAACTTACTAACCTAGTTTTTTCTTTTTTCTTAGAGTAAATTGCATTTTTGGTCCCTGTGGTTTAGCCAAATTGCATATTTGGTCCCTTTCCTTCCAAAAATGTAGCGGTAGTCCCCATTTTGAACTTTAGATTGCAAATTTAGTCCCTAAGTCGCTGTGAAATGACCAAATTACCCTCGTCTTCTTCCTTTTCTCTCGTGGTAATTTGGTCATTTCACATTAACTGGGGACTGAATTTGCAATCCAAAGTTCAAAATGGGGACTATCATTGCACTTTCGAAAGAATAGGGACCAAACATGCAATTTGGCCAAACCACAGGGACCAAAAATGCAATTTACTCTTTTTCTTATTACAAATCAAACATTCGGCAATTTTTCTTCTTTTTTTCTTTTTTTTCCATCATTTTCGACCTAGCTCTTGATAATATGTAAAAATAAGAAGAAATGCTGAAAATATATTATTCAGATTTACAAAATAATGAAGATTACAAAAAATTAAATAGACTACAAAACTAATCTAACCATAATAACTAACATACCTAACCCAACCGGCTTACGGACCTTTATCATCTAATGGGAATCATGTTATGAGCCTTTACTAGAAGTTTTAGCTATATAGAGTACAATACATGTTAGATAACTGTAAGCACGATACATACCACAAAGAATTTATTTGGTCATTTCGGTTTTTAGGTATCAATAACATGTATATGTGGACCAGTAGAAAAAGTGGTGGATATTCCGTGTACGTGGTCAGAAAAACTTGGAAGTATGTAGAAGCTAGACATCTAAATTCTTTTATATTATGTAAAACTATTTGATAGTGTCACCTGAAATATCGTAAATGATACTCCCTCCGTCCCATATTAAGTGTCCACATTCTAAATGCACAAAGTTTTAGGAAATTCCACTAACTACACTCTCCACCAATCAAATATAATTATTACCCACTAAAGTCTCTTCTCATTGGTTGAAATACAATATGGACATTTAATTTGAGACATCCCAAGATTCCATTGTGTACACTTAATATGGGACGGAGGGAGTATATATCTAATATTTTAACTAGCCGCAAATATGGAATTTCACAATAATAATTTTTATTTTCTTCGTTTAATCAGTCAACAATGAACAATCGCCACGGTAGCAATCACCATAGATTAGGTTACTTCGATTACACTCGTTTTTGTTCGTATTGTTTGTTTTTTATGTTTCTTGGCCGGCTGTTTTGTGATGCATTCCGTAACACGTATTGTAACACCCCCGTCCCGACAAAAGAACGAGAGGTCACAAATAATGACAAAGCAACTAAAGCTGAAGGACCAAACTTATAATAAGTTCATGAAAAGCAAAGTTCAACTATAAACTAAAATCTGAGTGTACAAGGTTTAAGCACCAACGTTATTTAGTACAAGGTCCAAAGTCAAAAGCTAAAATAACTAAAAACAGAGTCTCCAAGTGCATAATCTCTAAGGTCTAGCTAGCTCTCGTCACACATCCCCATTAACCCTAAGTACCTGCCGCAGAAGAAAAGAAAAATGCGGCTAAGCTAATTGCTTAGTGCACGGATGTAGATAACAAATAATAATAACACGATATATGTATAGATAAAGAGAGAAATGCAAAGAGAATAAAAATAACTTACCCATCGTAGCAACACTTCAACACCAGAGTAATCAAATAAATATATGGCTGAAGGAAAATGTTTGGACATTTATACTGAGTATCCTACATCATATCATATCAAGTACACATCCACGTGCTAAAATCATGTCGTATCAAAATCATAGTGATACACTGGTCACGACGCCAGTGTATCTAAAATCGACGGAAGGTATGTATGGCACTACACTACTCGACCGCATGATCATAAACATATCATATCATATCATAGCCTAGGATGCATCCATACGCTTCCCCAAGTAATCAAATCATAATTATAATACTCTCGCCAAAAGGCTCCCACGCGAGCAAATAAAATCATATCTCAATCATAAGGGGGAAATCGCCGTGGACTGATCACACCACCACAGATAGTGTAACGCCATTGGTGCCTCAATGACGCGGTCATGGTACCTACATGGCTAGTTGCTCGGTATTCCTAACTCCTGTCTACATATCTAGGGTTTTATGGTAGCACAGTGAACATATAAACCAACCAAACACCAGAGATTATGTTCACCATGCATATGAGTCATAAGGGAAAAGAATCAAGAAACGCTCGTATAAAAGTGGCATTAAATCATTTTCATAAAAATCATAGTTTTCCCAAAGATCATCAAGTCATATTCCAAATTATTTTCACTGTTCATCATCATTATAAAATGCGTTTGTCTAACAAAGGAGATTATATATCATAAGGATGTTAAAGGATTATCAGAGTATCGCAAGGAGTTCAACGTAAGTATATCAAGTAACGGCGAAAGAGAGTACGAGCATTTAAAAATACGAACATATCAATGATTCAGTAGAACACGAAAAAGAACATCCGTACCTTAAGAAATCAAACATACACTCAATGTGACCAACCTAGTTATTGCTCGTTCCAGAAATCTACACATATTAAGAAACCAAATCGACATTTAGAGTTTAACTAATTATAACCGCCTATGTTTTATAACAAAACTCCACGCTTTTTAATTCAACGACTTTACTACTTAATTCGTTAAAACTTTTCAAATAGATTACATTAATATGACATCATTCATTATAAAATAATGATGTCAAAGATCAGGTTACATGACTACTTTGAAAAGCTTTTAATTTGCATGCATGGCAAAAGCCAAAAGGGCTAATACATTTAACTTACAACATCAGCCATTTAAATGAGGAGACTAAAGGTACGAATATGAGACACTAGCCATGAACAATCAATCTTGTACAGAAGCTCATGACCCATTTTATAGTATTTGACACACTAATAAGCTTTCTACAATTATTAAGTACAATTCTTATGTCAAAAGAAAAATATGAAGAACTGTATAACTCCGATATGATTCGCCACCATTAACAGTGATTAGATTTCATTCATTATGTTCTCATTTAGTTAACTACTAAAACAGAGTTACGTGACATTCGGTCATTTTCTACTGTATATCGAATTAAGTGACTGTTTCATGGCATGAATAATAATGAATGAGATGAAGAAAACTCGATATTACGATCAGTAAATGAAACCTGAATGTGGATCGAAGAGTATACCTCCGAGTCAAACAAGAAAATTCGAGACAGAAACGAACACGATTACACGAACACTAAACCAAAAACCAACACTATATTTAACGTAAATCTGCTCGAAACTCAAACCCAAACACGGACACGAACTCCAGCGAACACTAACTGATCATAACCCGAGCAGACTCCAACTCAAACCACCAGAACTCTACTCCACTTCACGAGCAATAACCAGAGCTCAACCCGAACTCTAACACTTGACTGATCGTTTGACACAGGAGTCGTTTAAATATGCTTAGGGTGTGAATGCGAGTATGTGAGTTTTAGTATGAACAAAACTAGAGCTGTCATATTTAGTTTAGTTTTGTTTTGTAAATTGTGACTTTGACAATATGAAAGGTAACTATTAATATAGTGGTGTGATAAGATCGTTCACACCCCTCGATAAAACGAAACTTCATTAGGAAGTTACTCCCTCCGTCTCAATTTATTTGTCCATATTTCTTTTTATGGATGTCTCAAATTAATTGTCCACTTTCCTTATTTAGTAAAAACTAGAGAATCTAGTGGAGGAATATTCCATTTTAGTGGTTAAAAATTAAAGTAGCCCCACTTTTATTAAACTTTGTGTTTTCTCTCTCCTGACAAATAAATTGAGACGGATGGAGTATATAACTAAGTACATCTTGATCATATGTATTCCCACGTGTCCAGCTCATTTTGAAACTCCCATAGTATTTTCTTTACTTATTTAGTTATACATTTGACAATAAATTAATTTAGTAATATATATTTACTTTTAACTTTGTTAAGTTATAATCTAAGGCTTATCGAATAAACACTTTAGGTACATTAAGGCTTCTTGCAGAAGGGTCGATCGACCCTAGCTCGATCGAGTTAGGGGATCGATCCCCTTACTGCAGAACTTGGTCGCCTCATTCGATCCCTCAGAACTTGGTCACCATGCCGATCGATTTTGAATTAATATTTACCATTTGAGTTTGAAACCAAAAAAAAAAAAAAAAAAAAAAAAAAAAAAAAAAAAAAAAAATAAAATAAAAATTCTTCCAAACCACTATAAATATCTTACATATTCAACACACTTCACTACACCAAACTCTCTCAATTCTCTTAATCAAAATCTCACAAAATTCAAATGGCTTGTCGTCTCCCCCATACCGTTGAAGAACTGCAAAACTATATCAAAAAACAAGCCGAACAAGAAGATGAGGCTCGACAACAAGCTCTTGTCGAGGTTATAAAGCAATTTGAAGTTGCAAAGGCACAGAAACAAAAACTGAGACAACAATATGTAGACTGCAAAGACATATCTGAAGACAGAAAAGCTGTGATCGACCAGTTTTTGAACGATGAAGCTCGCAAAGATGGAGCCATTAGTGAGACGTTGTGGGGTTGCGTTTCACAGATTCAGGGCCAAATCAGCAACAGGATTCGCTGGAGTTATGAGGAAAACGTTGAAGCTCGTTCTGTATCACAACAGAACCGAAACTTTGACCAAGGTGCATCTACTTCATCTGTTGCACCAAGATTAGTTGCGCCTGGTTCTGAAGACAATTCGGGTTGGGACGATGATAAGGAGCGGGAGTTTAGTAGATTGGAAGCAGAGTACGAGGAGAGCAAGTTTGCAAACTACTCTGCGTACGACGATGGTTACGACTCCGACAACTCAGAAACTTGGGATAACCCGAATTACTGAAATTTACGTTTATGTTTATGTATGAAGCTTATGTTTATTTAATGTTTTTTTTATCTATGTAATGCTATAATTTTTAATGAAATTTAATTTTGTGTTAAAAATGTTTTTTTTTTTTTTTTTTTTTTTTTTTTTTTTTTTTTTTTTTTTTTAAAAAAAAATGAACTTGGTCGCCCTTACTGGGGCACCTAATCGCCTGTAGGTCGCTGGAGAGAGAAAGCTGACGTGGCAGAGAAAAATGGGAGAACTTGGTCGCCTTACTGCAAGCAGCCTAAGTCTAGAATCTAGAATACTTAATACCAGTACTTGATGTTATTGTTTTCAAAATTTTTGGTCATTATAACACATCATCCTTAAAATGATTTCGTCTCTGAAATCAACGATGAGTAAATGGTACCACGAAAAGGAAACAGTACCTCTAATCGAAAATTCGCAGGTATCGCTCACGAATAGATTCC